>JAYRBW010004465.1:0-13771 GCA_036023295.1 Invenusta paracnida | reverse complement strand
TACAGTAGTTAAACAAATATATATAGTACAAACAATTAATTAACAGAAATATATAAGTATAAACGTACTACGTAACACAGATACTTTTTTGTAATGGATCAATGTTGATGAAAATGTGTTTTTTAGACGATGTGATAGCATTATTGATTAATATTTCTGTTTTATTGGAAAATACATTTTCTAAATAAAATTGATTTTTTCGGAATAATCGCTGGCATTTTTATTAATAAAAGCCGTACAACTGACTTATACTTAACAAATGTATACGTTATTAATATCTATGGAGGAAACAAACACTCAGAATTTATGAGGCGGAGTAGATTGAGTTTATTTTCGAAAAAAAAAATGATGCCAAGAATTAAAAAATAAAATTTTAAAATTATAATGATGATACATAATACAGCCATCGAAGAAATTGATATAAACATGGCGCCGAGATATAATTGTTAAAACATTTTCTGTTTAAAATGCATAAACGTATAGATCAATGTGGAACATAGGTATACGTCTAAACTGTGAAATTCATAAAAATATGACAATAAAACTTATGGAAAATATAGTGGAAATGGAATAAACTATATTATTTTACTATGTTATAAAAATTGGTTTACTTAAAGCAACCACTTTTGCATTCATGTGGGTTTCATTGCTTCTGTAAAAATGTATCCAAATATAGTAGATTATAGTCCATAATAAAATTATAGAATTATAGTCGATAGTATAGTCGATAACCATTGCCAATTATTTTTCATAATTTTTGTTTTTCCTATTTTGATGAGTTTTACAGTTTAGACGTATATATTCCCGGAGATGAATCTGGAAAAAAAGTATAAGACGTGAATTCGGTAACTTCAGAATCTTTTAAATTCAAAATTACAAAAGTAAATAGAAATTTAATTTGATATTTGATGAAAAACCAATAATCCTCGTCAGAATCATCAATTTTTTTCGCGCAGTAAAAATTATAGAATTTAATACCATTGCTAAAATCATAGAGTAATCATTACTCTATGGCTAAAATCATATAGAGTAATAATAGAGTTTCAACTTTTATTGATTTCATATAAATCGTGCTGTAAATCGTTTTATTTTAATAAATTTTATGTAAATGTGTAAGGAAAAAGTAGTATTAAAGATTTAGATAATTAATTTTAAGAATATATATAAGATATATATTCATACAATTTTAATAATAATATATTTGTAAAGCGCTGCAAATGGTGGAAGCTATGTCAGCAGCGCAACGTTATTAGTAATATACAAGTTACAAGTTTACAATTTTAACATTCGTAAGTTGTCTATAATAAATGATGTATTGCCTGTATACCTCAAACTATTTTACTACATACACTATTCAATTGCTCTCAGTTTTTAATACAATATTTTGCATAAACTATCAGGTAGTTAAATAGTAGTATTGAACTATATGCAGAATCGATATAGTTGAAAATACTGTCTATTATTAATCTATGGCTAAAATAATCTGAATGTTTTCTCTTATTTGAATCGTTTATTATCTATATATTACACATTAATATAATATGCATTTTTAACTGCAAATATTCCATTAATTCTTGGCTAATTTTTTATACCAATTTCTTTAATGGCTGAACTACGTATCATAAATATTTTTACATTTAGTCATTAAGGAGCTTGTTTCTAAACTTTCATTTTTGCGACGCCGTTGTTTTTGTTTTGATCTATATATAATGTATAATTAATTATTTATTTATGATTTTTTTATAAATGTGTTTCCTATCGATTTTTACTAAAATTAAACATTTTAAATCAATAATAAATTATTCTTTGCTCCAAATACAGAAAATGTACATTTACAAATTAATTACAATTTTGTTACAGCTTACCTCATTGGATTTATTTTATTGTTTCGAAATTTTTAAAAGTGGAAACATAACGCAAACTTTTCTTTTCGTCGATGAAGATTGCAACGTTGAGATTTCTGATATTGAAAACAATATTGAAATACTTAACGTAACAATTATTGATAAAAATAAAAAACGGAATAACACAATGCAAAAAAACTGTTCAGTAAGCCTAAATCGACATTTCAGCAGTCACCTTGTCAGCTTGCGACTTAATAAGCTAACCTGTAAGTATTACCACCACAATAGCAACTGTAAAGATAATGAGTTTAATTTCAGTATTCATAATGAAACCCAATTGGTTTGCGCCTGCGGCCGACCACAGTTTGTTAACAGTTCAAAACCGGTTTCATCTCTGTCCTTTTCCTGGAACAATCATGGCCTTTTCCAGATTACCTTGATGATAACCAAGATCCACTCAATGATCAAAAAAGAGTGCAAACCCAACGATACCAAGGACTGCCTTTGCCCAGATGATAGTACAATGCCTTGTTCGATATTTGGTGGACCCTGTATCGCCGAGTCTCTGGTTTGCGATGGACATGTCAACTGCCAGGGACACAGATTCCTTACTGACGAAATTGTCTGCCCTTACTGGAGTTCGTGGACTAACTGGGGTACCTGTTTAGGTGGCTACTTGGGTCTTGGGCAAAATCGTAAGCGCCGTTGCCGTCTGAAATGGAAGATACATCCAAGCGTCAACAGCTCGGAAATCAAACTATACCTGCTTAGTCACAACAACAGTAGAACGGAGTGTATGGGATCTGGTGATGAATGGCGACCGTGTGAGATTTTCTATATCAGGGACAAAGCCAACTGTAGTACATCAGTATTCGTGTGCAAAATAAAGAGACGCTTACTTCTTTTCATGGTCATATTCACAACTTGTGGTCTACTTTTACTTATGTTGATTTTACTGCCACAGTTTTATTGTAAAGTATTAATGGACGATGAAACGGCTTACATTCCACGACCAAATATTGTCCGACTGAACAATTGGCGTCGTCAGGTAGTCTCTAACTCAGTTTCTAATAAGTCGTGTCCACCTCGCTATGATGATGTGACTAACTGTAGTCCTCCAGGAGATCCTGGCGTTCCGGACCAGAAATTCACCTCACCGACGCTCCAGGACAATAAAACAACGAAATTCACCAAGAAAACACCTGATGCCTACGAGTCAATTCAGTCCTTGATTTATCAAGACTCAGCCACGCATGGAAATATTGAGCAGAAAATTCACAATATCTCTGTGGAGATTAGGTCACTTCCAAGCTATGAATATGTTATGAGAAGGAAAGAAGATTTTAACATCGTTGATGAATAATCGCTTATGTATATTTATATATATTTGGAAATTGAAATCACAACCAAAATATTCAACACAAAAGAGTCGAGAATGGGTTCGTGAATACCTACTATGATCTAGGTAGTAATGTAAAATTCTACATATTTTATTATTTTAATCTCCTTTACTATATAGCGTAAAAGCACTTATTTGTAAATGTAATTGGAGGTAAAGGGATATCACAATATTTTACGTTAACTATTTGGTATTAATGCTTTCATTATTGTGAATTGGCTTACTTTATCTATAATCTACTTAATGAAATTCACTATTATCATTATCCATATAATTTTAATAAAAACACATATTATGCTGAATAACACGAAGTGTTCCTTTTTATAAGTATATTAGTTGACTGATTGGCTAGTTATTTTTATTATACAATGATGATTTTTTAAATTTAGGTTCAAATCAATGAATTGTGTCAACTGTTGCTTATTTATCTATAATTTAAAATAATAATATATATGACCTGATTTTCTCATGAAAGTCAATTGTAACTAAAAATTATATATAGGTATTTAACTGTTATACATATATTATTTACTTTTTGTATGAGACTATGAGAATATAATGAGAATATTATAACTAAAGTATATAGGATATATACCAAAAATAAACCTTTAATTTACTAAATATAAATAGTATAGCAAGCATAGAGTACATATAGAGAAACGACTCTAAGGGCGCTGCCTAGATATATGGACTCTGACTTAAAAATAAATAAAATCTATAATTTGACAGTTACAAGTTAGCCACAATCACGATGAGTTCATATATATAAAAAATATAATTTTATAATTATTATATAATAAAATACGAATTTCATTACACGAATTTTGGAAATAAATGACTATTATTGTAATTTTATTGATATTGATGGCCGTCATTCATGTCTATTTATGTCTATTATTCATGCCGTATATGACTGCTTTAATCACTAAAATCTGAACGTTTAGTTTTTCCAAATGCACAACTATAGACTATAGGTAATTTATATATATTTATAGCAAAAATAACATTACATATTTTTGTATGTATTATATATATTCTTAATAGGAAAGAATTCATAGTTCATCATTTCCATTTGTACATTAATTAGCAATCCAGTACATTATGCCCATTTATTGTTATTATAAAGAACTGATATGCTTGGATGTATATATTCACATAATCTATTTCAGTTTTCTGTGCTTATAAATTTAAATAGATTGTTTCCGTTTTATTTATTTAGTTAGGCATAAAACAAATATTTATTTACTTAATACTACTCATAAGCGGGGGTAAACGAGCAGTAGTGCTTTGTTTGCGTTTAAATTATAAATAAAAATAAATATAATAAATGAAATCTACAATTAATTAGAAGATTTTTCATATATGTTTTTTTCTAGTGTATACATTCAAAACACAGGAGTCATTTCTCTATGTATACTTTATGATAGCAAGCTTATTTCAACTTAAGTGACAATATCTGTGTGACTAAGGGTATATTTTTATCAATTGGTCGACATTTCCATTTTTACTGTATAATATAAGAGTTACCTTATTTTATATATGTTGAAATGATATTATTTACTATTTAGATACACGAATGCCTCATTCTCATGCCTTAACTATGCATGTATAGTATAGGACGGAATTGATAAATAACATTTCTATTTAAATAAACATGTCCATCTGCATACTTTTTTCTACATATGCCTATATATATATATACCTACATACATACTTGTATATTTTGTTTGGGAAATTTTAGAAAACCATAGGCTCACTAGTTTTGGACTCATATATGTATAATTAAAAATGAAAAACTAGAATCACAACTTTATCCCTTCTCTCCTCTAATCAACGATACCATCAACACCACGTCCATGATGTTTTAATAATTTAACTCTATTTCTAATGGTCGAAATATTAGTCCGGGAGATAGCTCATGTTTGTCTGGTTTCTATGGAAACGACAAATATCCTGAATACCTATTCAGTTTCTGCCCCATCCCTACCACATATCCATACAATACTATTGTATTTCCATGGTTCCCAATTCTTCTCCTTCAAACGAGATATGAAAGAGTGGTATATACATATATATATACATCTTTCAAGATTACACTCATTTTGTACTACTATTTATAACTATTTTTCTGGCGTTTAACTCAAATTTGTTTAGATTTATACAAACATTACATTACACGTCATTTAAAAAATTATTGTACATATTCTATAAAAATCATGTTTATTGATTAAAAATTAAACTAATAATTCTGCTTAACTTTGCTTGAACTTGACGAGTTTTTAAAAATAGCTTAAAAATAAAAACCTTGAATCTTCAAAAAGTTTGAAATGATTGTACAGTTATAGTCCAGATACGATGATAATGCTAAACCTCGAAAATAATATGTACAGTAAGTTTCCCTTCCAATAAATATGTTTTACAGTATAGTACAGTACATACAGTATATACAGAAGAGTTAAATTGAACATAATTATAACTTGTTATTTGCCCTTAGATTTATATTCTAAAAATGTCAATATTTATTTGATGTTTAATGCTTTATGCTTACCAGTTAACTAGATAGTAATCTAGTAAGGCATGTTATATTTATTGTTAATATTATAGTTATTATAATACTATTTTATTATAATATTAAATTGAATAATATATTATAGTTAATTCATAATCAATTTCATAAACTAATAATTAACATGTATTTTTTAAATATTATTGTATATTACTGTTGATAATATTAATAGTATTACAGTGTATTAGTAATGTACATTCATCTGTACATTTATCTGTAATTCATAATAATATACACTTTTAGTTATAGTCAGAAAGAATGTTATGTGTATTACTTTCTATACCTAGTCTTCAAACATTTAAGTTTCTCATTTGTTTTTACTAAAAATCATTTAAATATTTCCTAGTCAGTAAAACATAAAATTAGCAACTCTATTATATCCTTAGTTTATAAATTATGTAATTTATAATTTTTTGTGTTTGGAAGTACAGTACCGCATTTATTTATTCAGAAGAGATAAAATCATAATATAAATTTAGATCATATACATATCATATACACATTATATACACATTATATATATTTTGTAAGTCTATATATAAATTTATAATATGTAAATGTAATTCCGTTTATATACAAAAAAATAAACAGGAAATACCATGTATACGTAAATAAATACGAAAACAATACCTTTCACTCCTGTAACTACGTTTTTACTGATCAATACACATTAATTTACAGTTAACATAACCAATATGCATCCAGTAGAGTAATAATATAATCATACATAGGCACATACATATTCAGCTATAGAGTAAATCAATGGTATAAGTTTGTGTTCATATAAACTATCCAGTGACAGTAACAAACAATATTTTTAAAATTGGCCTCTAAATGTTTATCATAAACTTTAAATCCCGCGTCCTTAAAACAAAAACGTATCCACGGTGTCTTCGAGTCACCCTAAATGTTATTATTCTACATTCTGTTAGTCTTACTTCAAATAATTATATTGTATATCAAAATTAAATTTACAATATTTAACACCAAAGTCTAATCTAAAAAAACACAATCTAAATCTATAAATGATAATCGATTAAATTCAAAATTTAATAAATGAAAGTGAAACAAACTAAAAAAAGAGAGATAAGTACAGACAAGAAGAGGCAGAGAACGAATGAAGATAAGTCACGTAAAAGGGGTATTGTTGAAACAGGCAGGCAGCTGGTGAAAATGAATTTTTGAACCGGCATGGTTTTGCAAGGAGTTGAATAGGTCTTCCAGTACGAACTGAAAAGGGTAGAGGTAGATTATGGAGAATGATGTCATTGCTAAAGACGGTTTTATTTTAATATAAACGGTTCGCTATTTCACATTGATGAAGGGACAGAGGAGGAAATTTATACCATTTGGATCCGATATCGAGAAGTGGCGGATGAGACGATGTCGAGCACTATTTTTGATCCAGTCAAGTTTTAACTGTAAATGGATCAGAAGTGTAAAATAAACGAAGAAACGTATTCCACGATGGATCTCATGAGTCTAAAATAAACTTTCCGAAGATTTGTGTCATCTAAAACATGACAGAGAACTCTGAGACTGTAGATACGTTTGAACGCTGTTTTGATGATAGAATCGATGAGGAGGTCGAATTTGGCGTTGTCGCTAAATATAAAAAAAGTGAATTTTGCATTGCTGAAAAATGAAATTTCGGGAATATTTGATGATCTTTAAAAAAAAATAGTGTTAGTCTTATTGACGTTTATATCCAATCTATCGGTACCAGAACATAATGTTATTATGCTCATCAAGTACGATACGGTCGGAATTGTCATTGTTGAGACTTATAGAGATACAAGGTGTTGTGTTGTCAATGTACTTAACAATACTAGATCGAAATGTACCGTACTACCTACTACTTAAGGGATGCCGGAGGTGACAGAGACAGGGGAGCTTGTCCTATTCCCAATACGAGTCATTTAAGTTCTAACATTCAGGTAGTCGGTGATTCAGTTTATGAAATCATTTGGAATGTGAGAATCTTTCAAGCATACGACAATAGTGTTATAACCATAAAGACGTCAAAAGCCTTGGACTAATCATAAATGAGCAGTCGAAATCCTGTAAACTGAGTATTTGCGTGTGTTTCAAGAATCTTATGGTAGAGTTTAATAAGTCCAAAGGATGTGGATGAGCCGGGAATGGAGCCAAATTGCGCGTCATCAAAGTTACTTATGAAGGTTTTGTGAAAACGATGGTTTCAAAAATCTTTGAAGGAATTGGCAGTATAGGGAAATACGTCTTTGATTGTTTATGATAGAGTTTTAATTTTTCGGAACGGGAGTAACAATATTTGTTTTCCAATGAACCGAGAACTTTTGAGAAGCAATGGAAAAATTGCAGATATGGCACAGGAGAACTGCAAGAATATGGGTGGTGGTAATCTAAATGGGTCTAGACCACCTGCCTTAAATGTAATATGTAAAGTTTTCTGTAGAAATGTAATTGCAATTATTAGGATAATCAAGGAAGGGGCTGAAAGAAGAGTTCATTTTCATTTAAATTTATTGTAGATATTTTGTATGGCAGATTCCATGGAGTTAAAGGATTTACACAACAGGTAATAGGATTATGGGATAAAAAGTGCCAATGATAGAAATCAAAACCTCCCAGAAATCTTTTGAGGTTTTAGACAATTTTTTAGCCCATTTTATCGTAGATTGGGAGATCAAAATTTTAAATTTTTTTCAATAGTTACATATATTCAGAAAACATGATTTGAATAATTAGATTTGTTTATATAACATTAATATTGCTTTGAGCGCGTTTCTTGGCTTTAATTTTCCTAATTCTGTCGGTCTTATCTTGTTAATATAGCTATAATAAAAGAAAATGTTGTACAGAATGAATGCCAGAAATATAATAATTTTCAGCGACAAATGAAAATTGCAACAATATGTAGTCTATGTTATTATAACTCTATCAGAGTATTTCTTACAATTCTACATAAATTAATGTCACCACCAATCCAGCCGATTCTTTTACGAAGTTATATAATCCATAATTTCTCACACAAATTTCTATCAATTTGTTTTGAATTCATTTAATTTCATTCGATCGAAAATATAGACATCACTGTCTGATCATTTCAGATATCAGTAGCATTAAATATATATTGTTTGCATATTTTTTATTATCCATATTTATTCAATATGTTACAATTGCGTTTATTCGCGGAAAATTTTCTTTTGATCATATCTTATATTTCTCTAGACTATTTCGTTCATTCAAAATTATAAATTTCGATTTGTATTATTTTCAATAATATAATAATAATAATAATAATAAAGCTTACAAAGAGATAATATAGAGACTGCTACGGCCAGACCGCTTATAACCTCTTTATATTTGAAAACCGTGAATACTTTAATCTGTGAAATTATAAAAGATTGCTCCAATAATAATAAACGGCTATTGTTTTTATGTTTATTGGAGAATATATTTACACAGAGAAGTAAACCAGATTCTGTATCTTAACGAAGAAATAAAGTGATTTATTTTATCTTTTGTGAAGATCGATTGCTCATATGTAAATATCTATTGTCAATAGCAATAAAATAATAGAAATCTAAGCTCAACGTAGGTAGATCCTACTGATAAAATAATATCTTTCCATAAAAATATACACCTGAACTGGTAAATCTAACAGTACAAATAGTGTTCGATGTTTGTGTTCAAAGAATTTGCATGTAGGAATAAAATCTAGTAAAGATTGTCTAAAATAATTTTGACAAAACCTTATCTTCTGTGTCAATTAATTGAAAATACAAAAATACAAACTATTTCATAAGTTATATATTTTAAACGTTCATTTCGTGTGTTGTGCAGTTTTTTAGTGAACAAAATAATTTTGGATAATTAGTCAAAGAATATTATTATGAATATCAGTTGTTAGTCTAAAGTTTATAAAAATTGCAATAATAAATTCATTACATATATATATATAGTATATATCATTATTTATTAATTATTTTTAATGTGATTGTTACATTTTATGAATTTCTTTTTTAATTACATATTCATATACATTTTCACATTCTTCTTTATTAAATTTTTAAACATATGCTTAACATATTTATGTAATAATTTAATATTATTAACTCAATTGTTTTTAAACATTTAGAAAAGTAAATGTAAATAAATGTTAACTTACCTACTTGCTTTATTTATTTATTTTATATATTTTATAAAATATTCAACCTTATATAGTAAATCATATGAGTATACAGCCACAGTCTTTGTATGCACCTCATTAAAAGCTTGAATTCAAATTAACATTGCTTTATTTTTTATATTGCTACTATTTTTTTCGTAATATTATTGTCATATATGTATATTATATGTAGAGGCATAAAAATAAAAAATCTTTAAAATATTATTAGTAATGATCAATAATAAGTCGAAGAGAAGTTTATCATCTCCGTAAAGTAGGCACATGGTACAAAATGAGTAAATTTAAAATGAATTGTTACGTTGAACTTTATACACGTGTACAAATTGAATTGACAGCATAGAAAGGTGCGCATAACATTCTTTATTTAGTAGGAGTATAGATTGGTTTCACAATGTCTACTTAACAATGCTGCCTAACAACAAAAATAGTAAGCCATAATTTTCCATAATAAAAGTAAATTTATTTATTCACAACGTAGTTAAAAGCATAAATGCTAATCTATTTCCTTTAGTTTCTATCAGGGAAAGCCGTTTTTTGATAACTGCCAAATTAACCGAAATATCGCAAGTTTTAGACGACGTATCAGTTATCTCTCAATCATTAAAAGCTTTTTGTTGACAAAATAAAATATCCACGGTTCTACCGTGCATTTTTCAACCTAATATTTTTTTAAATATGTTATATTTTTAGAAAAAAAACATGAAAATGTATTCATATATTTCATCTTATTCGAGAAATCATATGTCTTAATCTAAATATTTGACTAGAATACAATTTTCAAATTGTCAGAATAAGAATAAGAAAATGAATATTATATTACATTATATTATGTTATTTAATATGTTGAAAGAATAGTGGCTCATTAAAACTAATTTCATTTATATATAACTTTAAAATTTTATAAAAATGTCATAGTACATTATAACTAATCAGTTTGTATTCATTATTTAAGTGGTGTCATGTTTTATTTAATCTAGTTATTTACAACCAAAGGGCGGTAAACGCTTCATATACAACTAACTTTCGGATATTTAATAAAAATATCTACAAAAAACAATGTGCATGCTATGTGAATTGATACTATCACACGATAGATTATTGACATAATTAAACTTACATACAAGTCACAGTAGTAGCTTGGTCTTTTGTTCTTTTGAGTATTACCAATAGACTAACAACAGATTTTTAGTATATGGTATCACCCACATCCTCATCCATTCTCTAAATGTGCTCTTTCTTCTTATAGGAATAATTTGCTAACTTAAACAGTCGAACTTGTGACAATACAGGACAAGAACCCTTTACATCAGAAATCAATATCTTTGGGAAGCTTCCCGGAAAGTGTGGAATATAGGATGGAGCACCTTGTGCAACCATAGACCTAGCTATAGTTCTGAAGTTCTTTTATTCCAAACAATGTTAGTCTATTATTGGGATATTTTCATCAGCCCATTGTTAAGAAGCCAATTATTTTAACATAAACTAGTTTACGGTCGACATCGAAGAAACGTTTTGCCTTTTTAGAATCTATATTGCAAAATATTGCTTCCATCTAATTTATTATATCACTCGTAAGTTGCGTATAAAGCTTCTATACAAGCACATATCTATGGGTTTTACATAACTTGCCGTTGTTTTCTCAACGCTATATATGAATTATTAAAGTATTAGTTATATCTGATATCATGATCAAACTTATCTTTTACAATAAATAGGGTTAGATACAAACTGCTTTAAATTATTTACCGCCAGTTTAAAGTAGGTACCTACATGTAATTTCATATTGCCTTTACTCTTTATGTAATACAACAGTGTAAATTAATGTCATTCGTACAATAGGTATCCATTTCTATTTTATATATGAAAGACATGTATATATATATATATATATTCATTATTTCTTTAAGTGTTCGATTAAAGTGTATGTAAACTAATTGACAATTTTTAAATTATATTTTACAAGTATAACTTTGAATAAAGAAAAATATTGCTACACCTTTCTCAGCTGAAAATACATTAGGTACACATCAAAAGCTAAACAGGTAATCACCAAGGTACAACTACAAAGACAAAATTCCCTTAGCACTCAGGGGTGATTTATACAGCCTGTATAAATCCTGTATATAATTCTATTGATATCAAATTATGTGGATTAGTATATTCATGAAAATTTAATTATAGTAAATAATCGTAACCAAAATTAACCAATCAATCATCAGCTAAATGCATTCAATGTGCCCTTTCTTTTGTGAGGATTTTATTATAAAATTTATTTTATCAAAATAAGTACTTAAAAGTGGATAAAATTACCTATTTTTGTACACGTACTAAGTTAGTATAAATAAAATAGATACATACCTGTAACATTGCTACTCATTGATAACACATGATAACTAATTCTATAATTATGGAAAGATAGGTGTTAGCATGTGAGTGTCTATTAATTCGGTTAACAGATCAATAAATTAGTTTTATTTGTAAATAATTGCAAAATTAACAAAATATATCATATATATATTTGTAAACATATATTAATAAATAATATTAACCATTACATTTGACGTTTACCAGTTATCTTTTGTCAATTTTTCTACTAATTACTAATAAAATTAATTTATTATTTGTATTCATTCGTATAGGTAGGTATGTAAGCATAAAAATGCAATAAACAGCAATCAATGTATGATTTTATTTTTATTAATGTCATCATTTCTTATTTTACATCTTTTTAATAATTTTTATATTTGTAATTTTCAAATATGTTAATATATTTTTTTATATATAGGTATATCCAACAAATGCCAATATTTGCTACAGACCAAATATTATAAGCTACCAATATCTATAGATTATCCTCTTAAGACATTTCTACATATTTCAAAATTCAGCTGCCAATTTGTGTCTAAAAATTTAGAATGTTCGGTGTGTACTTCATGAAAATTAAACTAAGATTAAATTGTGAGAATTTGTGAGAATTGTAATGAGAATTCCATAAAACATACAAATACAATTTAAGATTTTTATAGAAAATTGTAAAACGTAATTTTACGTTAGAATATCTCGAAATTTGTATAATAATAATTATAACAACCATTCCTTTCTGATATCAGTCATACCGGCATATTCTTATAACAATGTTATAATATATATAAAGAAAGTAAAGTGCCCTCTTTTTGTCATCTTAAGGTGTTCCAAAAAATTTGGTGCAATAGTCATTATGTTAATGCATTTATTTTTTGGTATTTTTATGAACACCTTTTATTAGAGGGAACATTCTAATGTTGTATTAATACTCACTCAAAGAAAAACAATATAATTTTATGGTTAAGATTTCTTAAAATTGGATGTTTGTTAAGACCATAATAATGTAATAATCAAAACTTTACAAGAGATAAAAAGTATATTTATAATCATGGAATAGGTACTAAAAATATAATTGAGAATTTTATAGTTTGTTACTAATCTTAATAGGTACAAAATTATTTTGAATTATGAAAAAAATATAACATTTCGAGACCATCTCGTAAGGTGTTTAAAGTTCATGTTGTAAGTATAAATAAAATATAGAAGGAAATTATAACACATTAAATGATGCAATTACAGTATAATATGAACAGTTATACACAGGAGAAATGCTGAGAAAATATGTTATTTGCCTTGGTGATAAACCGCTCCATATTGTTATTTTTCGATAGCACCATGTTCTTATACTATTATTAGCCAAAAATGGCAAAAAGTGTGTTAGCTCATATCATAAAAGAATTGAAATAAGCGTAAAATGTGTTAGC
>JAYRBW010004454.1:0-13773 GCA_036023295.1 Invenusta paracnida | reverse complement strand
GTATATATATATATTGTTATATGTATTAATGACGTAATACTAAAAGTCGCAAAACATTCCCTTAAGAAATGTCATGGTATAGTTTATACTCATCTTCTGTGCTAATATAAGTTTATGGGTTAATATAAATTTGTACAGATCTTTAATAAATTTCCAGTACATGAATATAATATGAATAAATAGAATCTGTTTGTTAAAAAAGACATATAATTTAAATTGTTACACAAGAGTTTATTAATTAATTAAATTTATATAATTTAAAAATAACTATTCCTCCATTTCGTTACCAATACCCATTTAATTGCAGTCGTCATGTTTAATTTTCATTTGAGAAACATACAGCAATACATTAAAATAAATTACAACATTTGATAATGATATTATTAAATTTTAAGCGATATGTTCAAAGTAAATAAATTATATGCGAGGCTTTAATATTTTCCAATAAACAGAAACAATATATTTACTAAAAAGCAATATAAAAATTTGTACTTTTGAAACGTTTTAAACATTTTAAAAGAAGCAATATTTCAAACGAGTTTTACATTCATTTGATTTTCTGAAAGAAAAATTTTGCTTACTGGATAATTTTGTTCGATATTTATATACATAATAAAAAGGTTAACACGTTCTTCATTATAAATTAAGTGTTTAATAAATAACATAATTTTGCATAAACATTTATAAAATTAAAATTCGAATCTATCATAATAGAGAAATAGAGAAATTTAATTGAAAATTAAGTTATTCTAGAATTTTATGTACACATGCATAATAATAATAAATATGAGTATTATATATTTCAGCCTTTATCATATTAACTAAACAGAAATCTCAATAATAAAAAACTATCATTGTTTAACAACTGTTTTTTGGAGTTTACATATATAGTAAACATTAAAAATTGCGAATTTATGTCTATTTTGTACACATTAATATTTATACACATGATGCAAACTACATCGTTTATATTACACATTAGAATAAATGTACACATTTAGAATGAAAAGGTAGCACCATCAATATATATTGTGCTGACTTAATAGTTTAAGAAAGACACCCCGTCGTGTTGCGACTATAAATAAGGCAGATAGATTTAAACACCCCTCGTGAGGTAACGGGGCATAAGACAGGCAGAGAGGCGGGAGATCCTTCGACCAACGAGAGAAGGTTCAACGGCGTCCTTACCTTTTTACTTCTCTTCTCTCCTCTTCCCCAACCCGCTGCTAGCCTTTGGCAGCAAGAAAATATAGAAGGAGAGAAAATCTTACATTAGAGAGAAAACCGGAGCGCGATCCTGCTGCTACGAAGGAATGAAAGAAAGAAATAGTGAATGAATGAATACAAGACGAAAATTGTTGGAAGAGCGCGAAATTTTTAGCTACTAGTCAGTATATTACCTACTGTTGTGCCGTCTAAATAGTGGCCTGATATTGGTTTCTGACGCTGGTTGGTGTAGTAAATTCTTGATTTTCAGCAATTCAGAGGACCTACTTCTTCGTACCAACGAGATATTTGAAGGAATAATTGCCCCGTATCTGTATGCGCGTGAATATCAGTGCTAAAAAATATTGGAAAAGGTGAAAAGGGTTGCTTAACCCCATCGACGAAAAGTGAAGAGCTTAGTTGGCAGAAGTTGACAATTAAGAGTTAATTTCCCCGGAAGTGAGTCACTTCGTAGACGCCATTTCTTTCTTTTATAATTTTATAATTTAATTTTTACATCGCGAAAAGCGTCATCTATGACAGCCAGACTAGCTTTCAGTGCCTTCTTTGGCGGATTGACTTTCGTCCTACTTCCAGTCCTGGTTCTATCAGAAGCGAGTGGAAATCACTCAGCAATAGACATCAGTCACCTCCCTGTCAACTCCACTCGAGACCAGATAATTTTTGAGGTATTCGACACAAATTATAAGAAGAACGATCGACCGACGGACGATCAAACTGTTGTTACGGTTTATATGAAGATCTTAGCTATCACCTCTGTGGATGTGAGAAACATGCAATATACCACTGACGTCTATCTTCGACAGGTTTGGCGGGACCCACGATTAGCATGGGCCAATATCAGTCGCTTCAAAAATTATACGAAAAACATCGTCTCCCCCGAGTTGAAAGTAAAACTCTGGCTTCCCGATCTGTTTTTCCGTAACGGGAAGGCCGGTTACTTGCACGACATGACACAGCCCAATTATCTCATGCGAATCAGTCCAACAGGCGAGGTTCTCTATAGTCAGAAAGTGACAATGGAGTTCTCCTGTCAAATGGACCTCCACACCTTTCCAATGGACAAGCAAGAATGTAAAATGGACATTGGAAGTTACGGATACACGCTCGACCAGCTCAAATTCATTTGGAGAGAAATTGATCCAATGGTACTGCCAGAAAAACTGTTCATTCCTGAATTTAGCGCTCCGGATCACGTCAGGACTGAGGACTGTACTAAGGGATCGAGTACCTCAACTGGAGACTACACGTGTATAAAAGCAACTTTTATTCTTCAGCGGCAGCTTGGTTCTTACCTAGCTAGTACCTATATCCCCAACATTCTCATCATTATGGTGTCCTGGCTGAACTTCTGGGTCAGCGTAGACGCCTCACCAGCCCGTGTTGCCTTGGGACTGCTCACACTACTCGGAATTCTCACCCAAGCATCTACAGCTGCCAGTTCTCTACCTCGAGTAAGCTACATCAAGGCGATTGATATCTGGACCATAACCTGCATCATGTTCGTCATTGGTGCGCTCATCGAGTTTGCGGTGGCCACAACACTTTCCCGTCGGCGTGTGGTGAGCAGTTGGCAGCAGGACGTGCGAGTATTGGTGAGGCAGGAATTGGCCCAATGGTGCACCAACTACAAGGAGCAGCAGCTTCGTCTCTTCCATCCCAACTCCAATTCTGTGGCCCGACGTCAGTTGGACTTCTGTGAGGAACTGGAGAGTCTTCTGACGATTCAGGAGGCCAAAGACAAAAAAGAGAAGAAGATCAAGGCGACAGGGACACATGTGGATGTGGATAAATTCAGTCGCATTCTCTTTCCCGCGTGTTTTGGACTGTACAACTGCTTCTATTGGTTCTACTATCTAGTCCTGGTAAATCAAATTGACGACCACATGAATAATTCTTAATTTTTTATAGCCTGACATGCCCCCACCCTCTGTTCTCTCTTTCTCTTTTACTCAATATTAAACAAAAATCAGTCTTCGTTTGTTGCTCGGTTCTCAGTCTTCGTGGTAAACCTTAACACCAACAACTATATCATTCTATTATTATTATATTCTTCATAGACCTCCGCTGATATCGCTGCCCTGTAAGACTGGCTTGTGTACATGGCTAACTGCATTCTGGTTTCCTTATTATTTCTGACTTAACCCCCCCCCCCCGATAACTAGCCGTTCCGGTATTTTTACTAACACTCATAGAATATTTGTTAATGCACGAAATTTTTACCCAATTTTAAGAAAGATACTTATAGGGTAAACTTTTAAAATACATTTTTATAAAAAATCGTCTCGTCTAAGAATGTAATATTTATTTATTTAACTCTCGAAAAAACTATATATGGTCTATTGTAGCTATCGCCATGCTCTCATAGGTGGAATTAAGTTGAGATTGAAATTAGGATATGATAAATATCCGGAGACTGTCAGAGGTTAAAAAACCTGAGCAAACTCTGTCCCGGTTTGCAGTGAACTCTACTTCTATAGTCCCTTCATATAGTAGTTGTTAAAGAAATGTAACTCAATCCGAGATATTGAGGTCCCGCTCAATTCAGAGACTCACGCGAATTGCCAGTATTCAAATTCTTCTGGACAGCATCAAACTGTATATTTAACCATCACCTTCACCAATATTTTTGTCCAACATTCTATCCCTAAATATATACATATACATATATATTATTTAGAAAATTTAATAATCCGTCTATTGGAGTATATTCAGTACTTATTGAATAAATATAGATTCCATAGGTCATTAAAAATATATTAAAATTAAATCGTGTTTACGTGATAGTTTCCTCCGAAATGAATGAATCATTCTTAAGATTGGGTAACCTGCATAGATCCTTGAGTTGATACTAAAAAGCCTCTCAGACACTGCATATAATGGCATGTATGTTATTTTTCTTTCAAACATGAAGAACTTATATTTTGGTTTTAGTATGAGATATTCGTAGCTACATATATATACATACACCTGCTTATTCTTATAGAAAATAGGCCGATATTTTCTCTTTTATTCTTTAAAAATTCATTAGAAGAAGCCAATTACTTCTTTATTATAGGCTAGCTTTAATTTTTAAAGAGTAGGTATGAATTTACGTAACATTTTTTTAATAATACTTTTCTAGAAATCAAGATTTGAGTTTAAATTATAAAAAAAACATATGTTGTTGATTTATTAACGTTATTGTTATATGGTTGAAAGTAACCCTTTAAATAATTAAATAATAACTAATTTTTTCACTGAACAAATTTTATCAGATGAAGTTTTGTGCGACAAATTCTGAAACAATAAGAAACTACAATGCTGCATAATTTAGATAGTAAAAATAAATTATTAAAATTGGATAAGTACCTATGTATTACTTGAAGTATTTTCAGATGTATTAATTTAAATTTTAAAATCACATGCTTAAATTTTGACGTTGCTGCACAAAGAATCTCTAGTAATATTAAAATTGAAACATAAAAAATAACATTATTCGAGTTTGAAATTGATAAATGAATAACATAAGCAGAGGAACAGATGGATCGCGATCCGCCTTATTTTTTCTTTAAAAAAAGATGCGATGAGCTAGAATTACATATAATGTATTTATTAGAATATAATTGTTCCCAAAGAACTGTCTTTTATACAGCCTTTCTACACATTACCTACCTAGAAATATGCGTACAACCTCAGGTATAGAAAAACAACAAAAAGCGCATAAAAGGGTTAATCAAATGCTCACCGTATCCTCTACTCTTCCTTTCTCCAAAACGCTACAGATACCAGATCATGCGAAAGGAAAAGAGGAATCATGAGGTACAAATGAAGGACTCTGTCCTGACTTTCTTGGACAGACATTCAGTCAGTGAGAGAGTCAGTGGAGGTCTGCAGTGGTGTATGTAAGTGCAGTGTGTCACCAAATCACTATCTCAGTTCTCTCTCCCTCGCTGTCCTGTGTTTCTATGTGACACACTGACCGATGCGCGGTAAGAGACATCTTCCCTATCACCCTCACTATTTCCACCTCCCTCTCCCACCGCCTTTCTTTACCACCTGTGTAAGGTAGGTTATGGACATAACTATGAACGGTTTCAATTCCGAATAATGGGAAATATAATTAAAATTAATGAGCATTCATTCTTTATATTTTTGTGTTTTGCAGTTATTAAGCTAAATCAATAAAATTTGAAGATAATGTTTTAAAATATTACAAATTAATATGAGGTTATATATTATTATAAACTGTTTAACTAGATTCAATCTTTAACCATGTTCAAAACATTAACCGTTAGGATTTATGTTCATCTATGTCCATTACTGTCTATTTCTTCTTCAAATATTCAAAGTCCAGTTTCTTCCTGGCCTTTCCCATTCTCTCTCTCCCCCCCCCTTTTTTAAGAGTATGCCACGCGCAAGTGGAACGCTGCTGAGCGGTGTTTAGTTGGATAAACTTGATGATTGTCAGAGCATAGATTGCTGTGAATGCCTATATTATATACATATAAATTTACTACATTACATCTAGTATATATATATATATATATACTCATATTTACATATTTACATATGTATTTATTTATTTATTTGTTATTATTCATATACTAATTATCATTATAAATACAGATTACATATTATACACATGATTGTAATTATACTTTGGAATACTTTTATCTATAATGATCATGCACTGCTTATCTGTCAGTAAAATTATAATCTTATATAATATATATATATATACATAACAAATGAAATACATAATATATTTATATGTGAACTATGGATAACTCTGCTAGTAATATATTTGTGAGTAACCATTTGTTAGGTTTATAACAATTACATAAATGTACGCTAATATTATATATATATACGTATACAAAAAATCAATTAGGTTACATTTTCTGTATTATTATATTATTATATTTGTTTGTATATATATGCATATATTTATACACTTTATGGTAAGTACGAGATGAATTACAATATAGTAATAACTTATTTGAATCAATTTCCGTTTTGTAAGAGTTGTAAAGTTTGATTGAAGCCTTAATTCTTTTTAAAGGGAACCATTTATATAAATTAAAAACATTTTGTTTAAAAGTCATAGCCAAAAGTACATATTAAGCCTAATGAGGAAATGAGACACAATTTAATTTTTGAATGTAAAATATCTCTTACATGTTATGAATTCAATTGTATCTTTATATTCGTTCAATATTATTTCTTGGATTGTTTATAAAATAATATACAAGAAACAGTATCAGCCGCGTAATTATCTTGCAATTGACTTTTGGCGAAATTGGAAAACGTTTTTTGCAAATTTATTGATATAGGGAAACCAAAGTATAATATTGCCACAAGCTGAGTTTTCTAATTTTGTTCTAATTCTATTTTAAAATTCTTCCAGTCAGTATAAACAAAAACTTATTTACCTAGCAGACGTAATATTACACCGTACATACAGCTTTTAAGTTTCACACAGTTTATAAGGAGTTAATATTTTATACTCGGGGATTATAATTGAGAAATATTGATCTTTGCGAATTTATACGAAATGAAACCGAAATAATTCTTCTCGGCTGAGAAATGTTATAAATTATATGAGAGACCTCAACTAATTTCTTATCTTAGCCCATTATTTATCTAGTCAGCCTCAATGCTCATACCTGCTTAGAGTGTGCCTCAATAAGAAGTAATACAAGTGGCAACTTTTATTGAAAATACTTTTCTCTTAATTTGAAGCCTATTTCTTATCTAAAAATATACGTGTTTTCAATGTAAGCAGCTACTGATTAATATCTTTATCAAAATTTTAAAGGAACTATAGAAGTTATATATTATTGTATTGTCTCGAAAACATACAAGTTAATGTAACACATCTCTAAATGTAAGCAACAAAAATATGGTGTGTGCAGATAACTTTCATGGAATTAAAAATCTCATTAAAATATGATATTTAGAAAAATTATTTTTATTCTCTACTTAAGTATATCTATTTGTTCATTTTTTGTAAATTATATACCTAGTCCTTATTTCTTCTATAACTTTTATTAGGAATAGTATATTTAATTTTTTTGTTTATATTCATTAATAAAATTACTTATCTTTTGTTTAGCATCTTTTTATTCATTTCCCTGAAATAAATTGAAAACTTTTTGCAAAATCTATATTAACTAATTACATGCATAGAGTAGAACTAGTATGTATAATTATCGTTTTGTTCACATAGTTTGTACATCTATGTATATGTATATATATTATTTCAAAATAGCAAATCTTCGAACACAAAATCTAAGATTGAATTTCAAGGAGAGTGTATTGCGTCTTCTTATGAAGACTTTCATATGTATTATTACTATCCAATATTGCTACAAAAAATATTACAATGTTTTTTACAATAAATAGAAATAATTTCCGTTAGAAAGTTTAATTAAAATTCAACTGAATATTATTATTGTAATTTTCAACATGTTTTTCATTATATAAATATGAATGTACTGTTTTTCAAATTAAAAATAATACATGTATGCCTGGATTATACTTATGATCAATATTTACGGAAATATTTGCGTTAATGAATATTTATAGTAAACATTTAATTGCTATGTACAATAGTTTTAAATGTGTACTTATTTTATATTTACTTGAATTAATGTTGACCTACTTACTATATATGTCTATTATACTTCATTTATTAACGAATACAAATACAGATGTTTTTGGTATATCTACTGAGAAAAAACGAATTATTTTTTTCAATATGTTTAATTTAATTTTTGAATACCTAGTTATCAATTTTACACAAAGAAAAACCATTTGTAAAAAAATATGTGCATTTATAAAGTTAAATTTGTCATGTTTTAATAAATCTAGATAATATTACAACATTATTTAGAATATAGGAATATTGTGCAAGAAATACAAACGTTTGTAAATCTTTTTTTTAAGCCCCTTACTTTTTTGACTCTACTAAATATATAATATTTAAAAAAGAACAGAATTTTAAAATGTGATATAAATGATATGTTATAATCACTTCATATATGTACATATTTGCAAGTAAACAGAAAAACTTAATTTATTTAATAGTTCAATTTATCTCTGTACTCTATGTAGATCACAAATAAATGATATATAATATTTTCAATATATATATATATATATAAATTTTATATTATTAATTAGTCTATTAGTCTATATTACTTTACAAAAGAAGAAAATATAAATTATATTTTCATTAATTTTACAACATAAGTGAAGATTTGATTTGATTTTGTGACATACTAAATAATTGAAACAGAGTTGTTACACTACATTTTTATCTATGATTTTTTGCATGAATATCAACAATATCTGTAATATTTCAGATTCTTACACCAAGATATAGCAACCATAAATACATATATACCACATATTATATTCTTAATGTATCTAGACCAAATATGTATAAATAATATATCAGATGAGTATGGTAATGTAATTTATTTACAATCAAATAAATATAATTTACAACTTATATAGATTTGACTCCATTATCGTCAGAGTAGTATTATATAAAAGAGTCGAAAATTCAGATACTTTTATATATATATAAAAAACAAATTTTGACGAATAATTAACATTTTATATAATTTATTAATAATTACAAATATTTACTATTTGAAATAAATAACTATTATATACTTATTGGAATTCAATAAGGAATATTTGAATTATATTAAATAATAAAAGTAATTTTGAATAATACATGCAATATTTCTAAAAACATATATAAAATTTAAATTTATACACTAACACATTTACAAATACAAATATTAAAGACCAACTAGTGCATCAGCACATATTTAATATGTATTAAAATATAATATACGTGTTAATGCGCATGAGTTTGACTCTCATGTTAAAATATTACTTTATTGATTTAAAGTAAGAGTTCATCATCAGATTTATTTTGTTTAGTTTTGGCTTCGCTTTAATTATAATTGCTTCATAATAATATCTAGTGTGGCTTTTGTGAATATTTTCCCTGTTTATGGGTTTCACAAGTTTCGTAAGTAATTATTGTGTTAACATTATTTATCAGCAACAAATGCACATTTTTTACAAAATTTTACTTTAAACTTTAAGAAAAGTATATATATATATAGTCATTATACATTTTTAGTAAATAGTTTTTATGTTTCCTGTATATTTACCACATAGTATACTAGAAATACACTTAACTGTATTTGTTAATATTTCATCATCATCATTTATCAGTATCGTAATGAGGTCTATGTTGGTACCATTAATATAACACTTTATTAACATTTACAAAAGTCCAATTCGTTTGATGGCATATACAATTCTAATATATTTAATAGGTTGAAATGCTCCATTAAATTTATTTAAGTGCAAAATGCTTATATATATATAGGTACCAAGCAAAAAATTGATGTTCAAAAATAATTTGAAAATTATGTAAATAATAGTTTAACAATATATTATTTTGTATGCATATATTAAGGTCAAAAATGTGTATTCTTCATTCTTTTAATCATATTTTTATACCGATACATTATATGTTGGGTGGTAAAATAATATTTAAAACAATAGGTTTTTTATATATATTAATTAAAAAATGGCTTTTTAATGAAAATACATTAATATATAATTGAAAACAATAATAATGTATAGTTGAGTAATTGTGACCTCAATTTTTACCTTATTAGCATGTTACAAAATTATTAATTCATGATTAATGCACATTATGTGCATGGATTTTCATTCCGAATGAGTTATTATATTCGCTAATTATGTCTTATCTGAAAGTAGACTGCATTGTGATTATTATTTAGTTTATTTTACATCACTTAAGAGTATTAAATGATCCCTTACCTTTAATTCTTAAAAATTGTTTAGATAAATTATTATTACGAGTTATATTTCTAAAATATGTATTCCAATTAAATTTTACAAACAGAATCTATAAAAAAATATTCCGTCATGGTTTTCCCACAAGATTGCTGATAATTGATTAGCTGGCAGAAAAGCATTTGAAGAAGTTTCCACAATACAGAATTATTTATAAATAATATTAATTAGAATGTTTTTTCAATCCGTATATTATAAAATATTTAAATTTCCGTAAATTGAAGAAGAAGATTACAAAGGATGATCTAAGAAAAAGCTATTAGTAACAATCTAGGATTTTATATATGTATTCTCATATATTCTTATATGTATGTGTATCTCATTTAATAGAAGAAATTCAAATATTGTTTACTTAAATGAATCATACTGTTTGGAGATATTTAAAAAAATTATCCCTATAATTTTTATATAAAAACATGTGCATGTAAGATTAAACATATAACATTGATCAGTTTCACATATTTTTATTTTACTAATTAAAAATTCTGAAAAGGATATATATATAATATTTTAACATTTTTTAATAGTAGACTGTAGTATAATAATTTATGTCAAATTTTTAAGAAATTACATATATATTGTTAAATTGTTAGGTAATAGGTGTATATATATCGGGAAAACATGCATAATTTATATTTATGTTGAGACTTTCAAAATAATTGTTATATTTTTTTATAGGCTAACAAATATTTTTAGTACAAATGAGAACGTATGTGATTAACAAAATCAAATAAACTTTTCAAACAAAAAAGTATATTTTAAAATTGTAATATATTTCAGTTACTGTTTTATTATTTTTACCAACATTTTTTAATACGTGGTTTTATTTTTATTTATATAATTAATTAGAGTTCTGTATTAAAAATCATTCTCCTATTATAATTTTTGTTTAATTACATGCTAATATACAGAAGAATAAAATCGTGATATAAAAATGTATTGTAGAATTAATACTTTGACATAAACCAAATTTATATGAAATAAAGTACTTGAATTTTTTGTTTTTGTTTTAATTTTAGTGTCCTAGTGTAGTTTCTATGTAAGTGCAATGTGGTATGTCAATACGCATATTTTATAGGTTTACGTGCAAGATTGTGAATATAAAATAAACACTATTATATTATATTATACATATTGCGATACACGTTAACTATATTTTTGTTTCGGCAGGAACACATGTTCACGTTATCGTGCCATATGTTATCTACTATAATGGATATTACATGCAGCTAGGGCACATGTATACAAAGAAAGTAAACCTGCGAATATGTCCATATCATGGAAATATACCTATAAAAACAATCAATTTCCCGATAAAATACTATATTACCCCCTACATATATATACGATTTAGGCTTACAAGTTGCAAGTTTTACGTTTTGACATACATGTATGGGTGGCATACCTGAAATATAGAGCTATAATAAAAACGAACATATAGGGATACATTGTTCGTTAGGTTCTTATGTGTAAATTAAGTTATTAAAAACTGTGAAATTAAATATTATGTATAAAGAAACATATTTTTATAGATCTCAAGTGAGCACAAATGAAGTAATTTTGTCTATTTTTATTATTTTCTTAAAAAGAAACACAATTTTAAATTTTCTACAACAAAGTACTTGCTTTTATAACTGCTTTATTAGTTTCAAAATATTTATCTAATATATTTCACATTTATTTTGAAATAATACGAAACGATTTTTAAACTTTATGAACTAACGCATTATGTTTATATCCAATACATGTATATATTTATGCTTCACATAAGCTTTTATCCAAAAAGCATTTTCATCTCCCAAAGTACCAAATATAAATGAAATTATCTGATTAAACAAGGACTCTTCACTATATATAGTACGTACAAATAAAGACAAATGTAGATTTATCACCCATCTGTATTGCTTATTGCTCGTATCTACATTTAAGCAATATTCAGAGGGTTAGATTCAGTTATTCGGTTACTCCAGGAAATAATGAAACAAATTTGGTCATATAAAATGCCAATATGCAAAGGTAATTAAATCTTTTCTGAAATATTACTTTTCAAACGATTTCCACAAAATTAAAAAAAAACTAAGTAAGATAGGGATAAGCATAAGTGTAACTAGACTATCTTTATCTTAAGTTCTTTCTCTTCTTTTATCTGTGTCGGTAATGTCTTTATCGTATATACAGATTAAAACAAAATAAATGAAATAGTTTAGATTTATTCATTCTTTAAAATTTGGTTTTTAAATAGGTATCACTAAAATTAGATTTATGAAATGCGGTACAAAACGTTATTTATTAAATTTTATAGAAGAGTAAAAATGTAATAAATTAGTAATTATTAATTACAAAAATCAATTTTGTCCCAATATCACTATAGTTTGCCTATGTGAAATATTTTCAGATGTTTTGTCAACATTTCAATTAAAACTTTAAATAAATTTCCAATAATCAAATTTTTAAATATATTTCAAATATTGGTCGAAATAAAAGTAATATTAGCATAAGTATAAAGGATTATTTAATTTATTTTTAATTTATAAAAATTTTAAATTAAGTATTCAAACAATACGATTTTATCTACAATTAACAAGGGAATTAAATGCGTTCTAATATTGATTTATTAATGAGTAACATTTCTGCATCTTATTGAAATATGCAATCACTATATTATTCACCTATATTTGAATCATATCGCGTGGTGTCGTGACATCCTGTTTTACTTTGTCCAGCTTCGCCTATTTTCGACTTGCCTAATTGTTTTATTCGCCAAGTTTGCCCAGTTTATTTCGGCTATTTGCATTACTACATTCAGTTATTTTCTATTTTACAAAAAATCATGTAGATTAGTCATTTAAATATCAAATTGTATTCAAGTACCTATAAAAAATAAAGTAACCTAAAATTAACATAATCAAATTTACAGATTGACAATTCACCGTTTTTTTAGTTGTTAGATAACAAAATATTGAACGAGTAGAAAAATACGCCCTCCACTCTTGGACGAACCATACAAATCTAATACCATATGAAGATATGAAGATAAGTTAATCTTATGCAATGTTGCTCTAGGCAAAACGATACAAGCCACATATAATTTAAATGTTGATTATTCAATCAATGGCTAGGTGTTACAGTACAAGTCTTAAAATATTATCTAAATATCGATTCCTCGAACAATGGCTATATAAACCAGTACAAGCCACTCTCAGCATATTATCTAAATCTCGAATTTTCAAACAATGGCTAGGTGATACAGTACAAGCCACACTCTTAACATATTATTTAAATGTCGATTCCTCAGACAATGACTTGATAAAACAGTACCATTCACTCTCAACATATTAGTTAAATAATAATTGTCAAATAACGGTTAGGTGAAATAGTACTAAGCAAAGTGGTATGCATTTATAGCTGCGGTATTTTTAACACTACTATTATATAGTCTCATGTGCATATATAGCTTATGCCATATAAAATTCGTATTTATATATTTCAAATTAGCTCTAAAAATAAATCCACATTTCTTTATTTATATAATAGTAGTAATAAAAGTGCTACCTTGAATTAGAAGTCGGGGTGGTTTGGAAGTCGGGGTGATTTGGAAGTCGGGGTGATTTGGAAGTCGGGGTGAACTGGAAATTGGGTGTGCTATTTCTG
>JAYRBW010004453.1:0-35314 GCA_036023295.1 Invenusta paracnida | reverse complement strand
ACTATCCTATATTACCTACTACATAGTTCGCTTAGCTTTACTAGCTAACGACCTATTGCCATAGGTCTAGATTAAAGCGTATTAAAATATACAAAACATACAGTAACATATTCTGAAAGGAATAAGGCATACTATGTTCAATTATCGATTTCTTTGGTTCCGATATTGATTATTTAAAATATTTTAAAATTTATATAATATAATTTTATCACAAATCTCTGTTGTACTGAAGTGAATTTTCATCGTTTCCATATATATTCTTAAGTTCCAAAATCGATATAAACAATTAATATTCAGTAAAAGTTAATATTTCGATATTAATATAAGCGTACATACAATATATATACTCGTACATTTCAAATATAAACTTATTAAGACTTTTTATTTAACATATTTATTAAGTAACCTTAATATGAAAATAGTATAGAAAACCAAATAACATATATTTTAAAAAGTACTATGAAAATCATTGAATTGGGTAGTACCTATTCCAATTAGACCTATAAAATAGGAATTACAAGTTTGAAATAATTATGTAGATCTCAACGATAATTAAAGAAAGTATACATATTTTCAACAAAAATTTCGCTCAATTTAAAGATATATCTGCTTTAATATATCTCACAAATCTAAAGAGTGAATATTGAAATAATACCGATCTATTGACGTTTTTGTAATAACCCAATAACCCACTGCAATGTTCTACATTTTAAATGACACATTTATAAATAATTGATTGCTTATTAAAAACGTCGTTAGTTATTACAGGTAAGACAATACTAAAACTGTAAATTTTATTGTTGACCCAATTTAGGAATATGAGTTTGCTAAGTATGTCGCATACGAGTGTACCTTTATCTTTACCCTTTTTATGGGCAATCTTAATATTCATGACAACTATAATTCTTATAGACTTACATCTCAAGAATATTAATATTAATATTGCGAATAATACCAGCCTCCTAAAGAGTATAAGGGTACATATGCTAGCCCAATACCATTAAATCACCAATTGTGGCATACCTATATTCATAATTAATCTTTTGTTTGATGCACCAAAGAATTGATTATACTAAGGGGGGCGCTTCCAGTATAATATAGGCAGGACGCCGCTAAGGTATTAATATAGCAAGCAAACTTGGAAATCACTCTCGACTATTGACGTTTTGGTTTCAGCCTTGTTTAACCAAAATATTTTAATTACTGTTTGTCCTTTAGCTAGCGAAGTATTTAAACTAGCTTCTTTAAAGTAAATGTGGCATGCGGTGGGCCTATTAATTTTGTAAATTTGTGGCACTCTAAAGTATAACGAAGGCACTCAAATACACTTGAATTATGCTTGTGTGCCGCACTTATTTATGTAAATTTTGTGAACATAAAGTTTGCCTTATTTAGACAGTAATTACACATTAAATTTCTCAGAATAATGATATATTTATGTTCCCTAGATAATTAAAAAACAAATTTATTATTTTAAAATTTGATAGGCTCAAACAGCAGCTATTATTTTCTGTCAAAATTAAGCCTAGAGGAGACCACACAACAACATTATGCATTAGAAACATACCTTAAGTAATTAGTTTTTTAATTATGAACCGAAAATGGAATTTGCTACCTTCGACTTTAAAATAGCTAATTTATTCTTAAACTTTTGTGTTTTAAAACATATTTTGTATTTATGATCCGGCTATATACCTACTCGTGTTTACAAAATTAAATTATGCATGCTGACCCAGTCCGTTCATAATATATTATTTCGTAGTTTTTCTAATCATTTATAAAAACTTATTTCTTATGTACCTATTTGTGTAAAGTGTAAAATTTGAAATAAAGACAGAATAACTATTTCGGATTTTCACAATTAATAATGTTAACTGAATTACTAAAATTTGCCCCATTTCAATTATAAATGTTTTAAAGATAAATAAAAAAAAACATAAGAGTCCTATAAAAAGTAAATAATGATGTCTCAAACCTTTCTACGTCTCAGAAATTAACAAACACTTTGATTATATAATAGAACAGAAAGTAGATCCTTTAAATGGTTATATGACCTTGACCTATATATCTGACCTTGAAACTTTACAATCACCTAGATAGGATAGCTGTGGCAGTTTTCATATATCGCTCTTACTAATGAGGTCATTTAAGGTCAAATATCAGCCATCTTGGTTAATCGAGAGATATGACTAATCGGTTGTTCTAAATTTACAGTGGGATGGATTCTACAAAGGTCAAAGGTATTCAAATTCGTACTTACTGAGACAGAAATCTAAAATACATACTTTCAATTCTATGTATATTCCGCTTTCGTTAATTTCTATACGTCGCAGGAACTAATGAGATACTGTTCATACACGTTTTTAGCAATATTTATAAAGATAAACAATTAAACAATAGCAGGCATTAATTAGAAATGCCATTATTCCCCTGTGGTTTCTAATATGATTTCGAGCATGTAGAAGGCTGTGACATTAAATATACCTACCGTTTGCCTTTTTAATATTTTTTAAAAGATATGTTATACCTAATTAGTTTGTCAATAATAACACACTTACCTACAGTTATAAATGTCAAGTCATTACTGCAATAATAAGGGCTTTCTCTCCTCCTATGTCATTCAGACGGCCCTGAAGTGAACATCACAGCAGAACCTCCCAGGGAGAACAATGAATACACGGAGCATGATGTCGTCACCTTCCGTTGCACGGCTAAAGGCCGCCCGGACAATTTCTATTGGACGTGAGTGCGCCAATCAAGCTATCAATTACACAGTATCGATTTTGTCACTTTCTGTAGTTCTCTATTAGGTATATACATAGGTACCTATTACGACACAAAAGTATTGTCACCCCTTCCCCCGGAAATGTTCAATATAAATTGAATTAAATCAGACACTACATTTTAAACATGCGCACAACAGGCAAGTAGAACAATGAGCGAGTACATGAGCACAATAACGCAACCAGATGAATAAACATAGCATACAAGGAGTACAGAAACGCTGTAAACTGGAAAATCAATATGGACGAACCTACGAATAGGTCTAAACTAAACTTTATGTTATCATTATGAGCAAAAGGCAAAATATTTTAAAATTCAATTTTTTGTTTGGTATAGTTTACAGTCTTCCCTATCGATAGTACAAATCAATTTTACAATTAATTTGTAACACCTGTAAGTTTTATAAGTAAATGTTAGGGCTTATTTCAATAGTAATGATATAGGAGAGAAATATGTATATTAGTGCTAAGAATATATGATGGAAAATAGATTAAAACAGAATACATAACAGATATAGATTAAAACAGTATACACCGATAAAAACTACAAATAATACTTAAACAACACTGGTATAATTAGCATGCGGAAACTATGAATCTTTTTCTTCGGTCCTTGATTTCACCTAAAATTCATTTAATCTTTGGAAAATCATATGAGTTATACATATTTAATATATTAATTGTATTAAATAGCTATTGTGTTAGAAATACATATAATCTACCGCTTTATTTAATGACAAATCATCAAATAAGTGATTGACTATTTTGGACAGAGCACAACTGCATATCTTTAAGGACAAATTTTATAACAAAAGAATAGCACTTGCACTAAATATATATATATTATCTATGTTTTAATATACTATATCATTGGGCTTAATTATATTATATCTATCAATCTAACATATATCTGCGAATCTTTTGATATTTGTATCGAGCTGTTCCAATCCAGCAATTCCAAATTATTTAAATTATAGGAAATGTTATTATTAATTATAGGTATTTGAAAATGTCTCAATGAACGTTTGTTTTTAAATACTAAAATTAATGTGAAATACATATTTGCTTAAATGTGAACAATGCTCTAACAGCATTTAATTGGTTAACTATAATAACTAATAATAAAAAGATGATGCTATTATATAATATATTCTATAGTTGTGCTAGTATCTGTATATTATGACATCATGCAGCTATTTGCCGATTCCCTTTTTTGCCAATATTTACATTTTGACAAATAATTACATTTGTGATTAAGCATTCAGTAATTTAGCGACACGTGTACATGACTACACTGTAACGAGTAAGGGGGAGGGGGGAGGGGGAGGTTAAGATGATGTAACACAATATCTGTGTGACGCCAATGTACAAGGAATACGATATGAAGAGATCTCATCCATTATTCATAGTCAAAAGGAATCAATCTAACCATAGACATCTGTCAACGCTAACAAATTCACAAATACACATACATACATACACAATTGGAATATTGTAAAGACAGAAATATGACTTACCTGTTCGTCATGGCGTTGACGTTCAAAGAATGCTGAAACATTATGTAGTCTCGTTTGTAGATAAGTATAAAAAAGGGGTGGAGATGTATGTAGGTATTGAATCTTTGTTTGTGTCTGAAGTACCAATAGAATATTGCATATATATGTACATATATCAATGCCTTGTCATTTATTTTCAGGGCAAGCGTGTAGGTACCTATGCAATAAAATTTAAATTTTATTTTTTATAACAAAGGTAACGCGTTCTTCTATTGTCCTCTATAATATAGTGCATTGTTATGTATATATATATTGTTTTATTTTTTTTAATAATAATATATTCCCTCCACGATATACTAACATTATAAAACAACTCTGCTATTTTTCGACACATAATTATAATAAAAACTTTTTGAAAGTTTGCTATAAATATCGCTTTGGTAATTATTTTAAATAACTTTTCTTTTAATGACTTTATACAAACAAATCCTCCACTTAAAGTTTTAATAATTTCAAGGTTTTCCACTTTTCCTATTTTAAATTATGTAGTGCATAATTTATATTGCAATTTCTAAGCTTACAATCTTTTAGATCAACCTTTATTGTCCCAATTATATTTATTTAATTGAAAAATAATACTAAATATCTCTATATAATAGCTTCTTTATTTTCAAATTATAAAAAACGACGACCGCAAAAATGATTACTTATTCAAATGCTAACTTGCGAATTATAATCAATTTTAATTCCAAAAGCGTATTATAATACAGGTTTTATCATTTAATATTTATACGTCTTAATGAATAGTGAAGTTTTATTTGGCAATTGTAAATACTGCAGCATTCCACCTTTGCAAATACTCCTAATTATAAATCAAGTTGAATTATTAAGGCTCATTTATATAGCCTTTCAAAAAGACATATTGTTCAACATTTAAGTTAACAAGCCTCAAATTGATGAAGCAATGTTGTCAACATGGTGTTCTCGACTGAACTTAATGCTTACAGTGTTGTGTAAGTAGCTATAGTGCCTATTTGAATGTATTGGGTCTCTTCAGTGTTAAACTGTAAGTTTGATAACTAAAGCATAAAGCCTAAAATAATCATCAAATACACCTAATATAAATACATATGTATGTATATATATATATAGTTTTTAAATTCAATGTCCGATTATAAATGTTAATTGTACCAAATTAAAAGTCACAGACAGACAGAAAGACAAGCAGACAGACACCCTTGAAACAAATTGCCGCGAGAGAATGGATACGCGCCTTTATTCAGTAAATTCAACCTGAAGACATAATTATAAGGGCAGAGCAGGTATATGTAGCTGACTTCTTAGACGACTGGATTTCCGCCGTTCCTCCTGTAGAGCTGTTCGTTCGACAGTTGGATTTTTCCGGGACAAGATTTGTCACCCGAACCTGTCGCCTCTCTTCTCTTTTTTAAGCTGATCTTAAAGTTTTCGCACTAGCCCCAGGAGAAAAGCTGCCTTATTATATGGAGTTACAAAATGAGCCAACTTTAGACCCCACTCTGGGACATAATGGCACGTAAACGTAGAGGTAGGGATGATAAATATGAGAAGAGGGAAAACCTCTTTCTCCCCGAATTGAAATCCGGTTCCATAGTTGGAAAATTGTACCGAACACGCAACTTGAATTAACCCTCTAACAATGAAAAGGGAAACTCCTTACATCTAAGTGGATGCCTACCTATACCTATTCTGTCGGTTGCTGCCTTACAATAATCTTTTATACGTAATTTTTGTTACAATTTTACAGAATGTATAGAAAATCTAATATTCGTCAATATATATCATATATGTAATATTATTTTATGAAATTTATTTATTATATTTAAATGTGTAATTAGTATTTATATAATATACAATATAATATACACTTTATATAAATCAAACTTTTTACCCCTAAAGAAAGCCAAACAGAAAAATGAGATTTTTGAGACAATTATCAATGTGTAATAACACGCAGAAGTAATTTTATAGAAATGGATTTCTATATATACAGGAAACAAAAATTAAGATACATCACAAATAGTATTAATTTAACTAAAATATATGTAGTAAATGATGTTAAATTAGGTGTGCTTCATTAGTTATGTTGTGATTATTGTATTAATCGAAGCGTCCTTGTTTAAATACACATTTTACAATGTATTCAATTTTATATGCAGTGCAATTTTTAGATTTAGCAATTATACCTGTGTTAGCCTAATTTTGAGATAAACAAAAATTGCATTTACTCCACATGTATCTCACTTTAGTTTAGACATTATAGATCTTCTAAGTTACATACAAATATCCTTCAACCAGTTCTTTTTTTCCAAGGAAACAGCTTTTATTCACCAAACATTGCGTGACAAGGATGTCTCACTGATATTCCCAGCAGGGACATCAGAAAAATTCAGGGACTCGTGCTATTCCCTATGCTATCTCAAATGCCAAACAATTGAATTCATAGTTTTGTTTTATTTCTAAACAATACATATATATATATACACGTGAAACATATCACCTTCGGTTTTCAACAGCTCAATGTAATTAATAAATTATTCTTTAAATAACAAAACACTGAGTCGATTCATTCACTTTCTATGCTATAATTTCCATCAAAAAGCACTGCGAACTCTGGGTGTGTTTTTCACCAAATTCCCGTATGATCGTCTCCAGTAAAAGACATGCCTTCTTCCTCGGATCCATTTCAGATGGTACATTGACACGGATCAGGTGAGCAACATTCAGGACTCCTGGTACAGGATCCGCATCACGCGAACAATGAACAATGCCAAGTTCAAATGCGGAGCGAGGACCAACAAGGCTGGCGAGGCGGCCCTCCAGATTAGAGTCCGATGTAAGTTGAGTCTCTGGGGACGAGATAGTTGGTTTCTCTGGCTAGAATGGTCAATTTGTTCCCTGTTTGCATCCTAGACTTGAAACTACATTAGATTATTTATTTAAGTTTAAAATTGAAAATATTTTAATAGTGTCATGTTTTCTTTTTTATTAAATATGACAAAAAGTAAAATATGTTTGTAACTTACTTTATTATATTAGATATTAACGAAAATGGTAAAATAATAGAAAAATTATTTTTTAATTACATCCGAAAATATTGTTGTGTAGTTTGTGCTATAAAAATGTCAACGAATTTACAGCGACATTTATACAGTTTGGAACTATATTTAAATCCTCATATTGTACTGACTATAGTGTAAATATAAATAAGCTACTTCGCTAATACTCTTGATTTTTGACATAAATATAACTAAACTACATGCTGATATTCCTCATTTTTGACATAAATATAACTAAGCTACTTCACCGGTACTCCTCATTTTTGACGTAAAAATCATTAAACTACTTCGTTGATACTTCTGATTTTTTACGAGTCAGTGCTACGCATAGTCTTTTTATTTTACCATGAATTCGAATTAATAACAATTCGATTTAGTTAAAATGCTATTGGATCGTTTTTAAATAAATTTAATCTACCTGTGAAAATTTCAATTTACCAAACTACTGACAAAATTGTATTACATTTGTGAGCTACCTATATCGAACTTATAATTAACTCTCGCTATAGCTAAAAAAGCTTTAAAAAGATTGACATTGTTGTCTAAAAGTAAGTTTAATTAAATTATACTTGATTTTGATCTGATTTTTCTGACTAACGACAGCTTCCTCAAGCTTGAAATAATAACTGTCCCGAGGTTATACTTTTATTAGTAGTATATATAAGTAGTTTGGTAAGTAATCCAACAATAATTTAAAAAAATCAGAATTTATAGTTCATTTTGTAGTTTATTTTACTATTCGTATTGCAAGTATGATGCGCTTGTGTGACGTCATCACCACTTTTTCCTCTCAACAGACGCGCCGCAGTTCAAAGAGCCCGCCTCAATCCTCTACCCGGCCTCCCTGGAGAACACAATCGTGATGCGGTGTCGTGTGGCAAGCAATCCTCCCGCGGAGATCGCCTGGACGCGCGAGGGCTCCCAGGAGGTACTCCAGCGAGGGGAGGAGTTCCAGAGATCCCGCCTCAAGAAGACGGACTTCGGGACCTACATCTGCACGGCCACGGCGGTCAACTTTACACCGATCTCTAAGAAGGTCTATCTCTCGGAAAAAGGTGAGTGAATAGGAGAGGCCAGAGATAAGAGACTTCAATATTTTAGTCAGAAAATCGTGGATAAATGCATAAATTACACACGAAATTTGGTAAAAGATCATTTCTAATTTAACGCTTCTTTTAATAAACTTGGAATCCATGGAATACATTTATCAGTTTGAAATACCGGTTAGATGTCACCGGAGGCTACGGTTTTCTTTTGTCATTTCAGTAAACTGCGTACTTTATTTTTAATCTCTGTAATGAATTCGATAGTTTGTAATGGCATTTTTAATGAAACTAACTATTATTATCATAATTATTAAATAATCATGGTATATTATATGTATACAGGAAATTGTTTTACCATTATCTATTTCAGTTAAACTTTTAGCACTAAACTTTTATTTTTATTTGCAATTATATCAAGATATAAAAGTTGGTAATTTAATCAAGTATCTGTGAATTGGATAATGGAAATGTTGTAAAATACATCGTAGATAAAATATATAGCTTTCCAGTCTCAATGTATAAAAATAACATTTTATTGAAACAATAACAGCAGCATTAGTTTCAATGATGACGCTATTTCAATAGTATATCAATTAGTCCTGTTTCCGTTTTGGTTTAGTTTAGTTTTCTAAGAAAACAATTAATTTTCACTCCTTTTATTATCCATATTTTGATTATACAGCTTGCAGTATCTTATTTAGATACCAATAGCATCCCAACTTCCATTCCGCACGATTCTTTTAACTGCCTGTAGATTTTATTTAACAAATTAATTTGTAAAACAAATCTTTAACCAAAACATAATTCCCCTTATAGTGTGAAAGTATACGTTTAAAATGTTTTCAGACAATAAAAAAATGCATCGGTTATACTTTACACTATATGAAACAATATATGACTTATTATTGCAACCAAAAGTTCTAAACATAAGAATACTTTAATACTTTATATCCTAAAATTGAATATTTCTTCTTATTCTTTGCCAATTGTAGCAAAAATAAATAGTTTCAGTATTCAGTAATTGCACGATTATATTGAGTATAAATGTAGTATTTTGTAAATTTTCTATAATTTAAAAGTATTTGATTGTTTAATAATATTATCGAAAAATATTAACTAACGTATGAAGTATTTCTGACTATTTCTGAAAGTAAATATATTAATTCTTGCACAATAATCTTACAGAATCTTACATAGATAAGTAGTTTTTGTCTTATTGGCAAATAAAGTTTTTATGGTATATTTTCTTCGCACAACAGTGAACAAATGAATCTATTTAAACTGGCTTCGGTATCGGAAGCGTTCCCTATATATCATTATACGGATCTTAGGATTAAATCGTATACACCAAATTAAAAGAGCACAGGCCTGTAGAGGCTTTTTTAACCTAAAAGCTGTATTCTCAAACCTTATCTCAGGAACTACTCATAGCTACATATAATCACTCGGCGTGACTCACAGGTAAACTTTTAATAGCATTATGTTGCAATTTTTTAAATATTGAAAAATTGGAAATAGTTTTTTAATGGTGGCTGAAACAAAATCGTACTATATTTTTATCCTTTTAAACGATAACAACGAGAAAGTTGCACACAATTTTTCCGAATACTGAACTTGTTTCCCTTTCAAATATACAATCATATAATCATATTGTATTAATAAGACAATTTTAATTTTTCCAAAACTACAGTATATATATAAAACAACATTTCTATCGTTTTTAAAACAAACAAACCATCAAAACTGTGGAAACTATTTTTGGAAACTGTCTAAAATTGTTCATCCGGATATTTCATACCTTCGTTGCATAGATCAGATTACTACATTTTAATTGGATGAGAGTTTAGAGTCTCTTTTACTAAAGCTCTGCCTATCTGGTTTTTGTTTCTATTGTTTTCGGTACGAACGAAGTCAGAGTCGAACCTACAAAACTTATTAGAGTGTTTATTACCTTCACAACAATGTTTAAAATTAAATTAAGTCAATAGACATATTAAATTTAACTAAATTTGACTAAAATCTATATAATTTATTAATATTTTGACAAAGTTGTATAATATATGAACCTTGTAATTATACTTTTGTGATGTTAATCATTCCATCATGATTTTTTATTCTACATCCTTATACTATATATTATCTTAATAACTCTTAACGGAAGAATATGTATCTCTCTAACTACATATATCCTTTTTCTGGTCTCATTGATGACAATAACATCAGGTCAGCCCACAATCAGCAGCGGACCAATTGTCTACGGCCGGCGAGGTCGAGCGGCCCGTATCCGATGCTCCATGTCCTCCGTTCCTCTCCCCAAAACCGAGCAAATCATCTGGCGGAAGAATGGAAACATTGTCGTCGAGGACAAAGTGTCAGTTTTTTTCTACTTTAAACGGTTACTTCAAAGTTGAAACATAATCAGTCCTAATTATAAGCATTACATGCATCGATATTAACATTTGTAAATGCAATCGTTATCTCAGTGCAATAATCTATAATCAAATAGAGTTATAAATATTATAGAGACGACAAAAGGTATTCTAAAATTCTTGAAGTTTCACACCAGCAGGAAACTTACGCTGCCTGGAGGAATGATTTCCAATTGAAAATTAGAGTTTTGTTTGTTTTGTTTAAACTATTCTTTATGAAATTATCGAGCTGAATTTTTGTAAAACACGTAATTATTTGATTATAAAATGTTGTATCTAATTAAATGATGCCAACATTTCTAAATAGGAAATTTTTCTTCAAATATTATTAAATAATTTTGGTGTTATGCCGAACGATAACATTTACCGGTCGATGTTGAAGGTGTAAATATTGAATTTTATTTATTTTGAAATAATAATTTAAAAAATCATCAGATATAACACACACACCCATACACACATATATGTATATATTATCGCTTTTGTTGATATAATTATAATATTTGCAAACATTTCAATAATTAAATAAAATATATGAGATAAGATAAAACAAAATAAAATAAAATCATAATATTATAATTAACAAAATGTACTGTAGTGTTATTGTACAGAAACACTTGTAACGATTTATGTTATAAGAAATACATGATAATATGCATATACAGTATAATGATATTTCAATTTATCCTAAAGTATATCAATTCGTGAAAGGTAGAATATCTATTTTTCAGGAATACATACATGTGCATTATATCATATGGATATTATTAATTAGACAATATGTATAAATGTATATTCACATCCATTCATTGTATTGAATCATTATATGGAATCCCTTTGACAAAATAAAAGAGTAATTACATTTAACAGAATCGAATAAATATTTGATCTTGAGTCTGCTTTGAAAGACTAACACAATATATTATAGTATACAAAGAGGCTGTCACTTTTTTCAAAGAAAAAGACAAAACTAAATTAAACGGATTATTAAATTCCCGGTGCAAGATATATTACTCAATAAATGTAAACATTATACGTTCACAGGAAAGGTTACAGAAAATTGATTTAAAAGATATGCCTCAGGCTGTTGATCTGTCAATTTAAAATATAGATAATACTAATTTTAGTTATTTTATTTATTGACAATATTCCTATTGATTGCTAAAATCACTTTTCACCTTTAAATATTGAACTATAGTGAACAAATAGTGGACAAAAGTATTCTTATCAAGTTATATTAACATATTAACATATTTTATATATATTATAGCTTTGTTTAATAAAGAAACAGTGAGTTCATATAAAATAAATATTTAAATTCCATGATGTAGTTTTTTAATATTAAAACTACAATTTATTATAAAATCAATTTTCTTGTAAGTTATCGTTTACTGTAGGATTAAAAATTTAATTTATTTATATCTATATGAGACCAATAGTAGTTTCTCTAAATCGTTATTTATAACTGTTTCCTTCCATCTGATATATAAAGCACTTTCTAATACTATATTGTCTACAAAAATTTGAAATAACCTTTGATACCACCCAAACAATTCCTTCAATGAATAGCTTCCAAATGTGACATTTATCTACTCGATAATAAAAAACTATACTCGTAGCTGAGATCTATATTGGTGAGCAGAGAAAAAAAGATACAAAAACAAATTTATCATTTCAACTAAATTGTCTAGTTGAGTTTTGTAATAAATATTTCATAGGAAAAAGCTTTTCATGTGTGAGTGTGTCATATATTCCTATCAGACAGGGTATTGTCACAAATGGTGACGGATTGAATTAAGTGATTAAGAACAAAGCTAGGTAATATAGTAGAGGTGCGCTGAAATATTTATCATTTTAAAGTGTATATGAGAGTGCCACGAAAACAAAAGTTGGAACTTATCAGCGCAACCACGATACGTATCCATTTTATCAGCTAACGGAGTGAAATCTTTAAAAGTGTTTCGTGAAATAATGAGAACTGTCAAACACTTGACCAAGCGAGTCAGTCAAGATTGGAATGACGCTGGCTGTTGGCATAGTGGAATCTCTGTTTTCGAATAACACTCCAAATGATTTACTGATGGGAGGGCAAAAGAGGAAAATTGAAGAGGGAATAATTTAGCGGTTCACTAATTACGGCGGAACTGGCATCAATTCTGACAGATTTCATCATAATGACACCGATGTGAAAAGAGGAAAGACATAGAAGCAATATTAATGAAGTTTCGTATCGTTCATACATACATAACTTGTCTATTATATTACTCGTTGGTTCATATGTATTTATTATTGTTACACTTGGCGTATGCTTCAGTGTGTCAGAATTTAAGGGTGGAGATATTTTGTTTAACTCTATTGTCAATAAACTTGATTGTACCAGAAAATGTATCCGTGTTTTCCTACTGATGTATGAATTTGTCCTTGTATATGTACTGTATTGGACATAATATGCAATACCCGATTAAGATATGTGATAATTTACTTATATTTATTTTATTTTAAATTATTACTGCAGTAAATTTCAAGTTGACTAAAATTTAGATTTTACACAGTGATCATGCTATCTGTTTATTTCGTCGTTTATTGAGAACCCGTTTTCTTACTTTGAAATATTTTTAGTTTTATAAGCTGTCTCTTAAGCTATCTATACACCAGATTAGTTATTATTTTATCTGGATTATTCGTTTTTCAAATATACCATATTAGAGAATATTTATTATTAATAATTCGTGAAATGTGCACAGTAATACAGTGCATATATGAACACTGAACAAGGTTTATCGATCAGCAAAAGGCATTTCATATTAACGTAAAAGTTGTCTATTTAAAATATCGATCTACTAAAGCCTTTACTATAGCCTCGCAATCGATCGAATTAAGAGAGTGGACAAGTCCATCCGGCCATTACTTTTATCCACAATTAAACTGGAGCCCTAAATAAATACTTGTGTAATAAATATTCTTTTTTGCTTTTATTAATATCCTGATAAATTTTTTCTTACCATTTTTTTCCAGTCGAAATTTCGACCGCGAGAATTTCTTAGGTGGGGTAGTAAGCGTGCTTTACATCAGCCAGGTTCGGGACAAAGACTTCGGTGAATACAACTGCTCAGTCAACAATGGATTTGGATTTGATACCACCACAATAAAGCTAGTACCACAGGGTGAGCCAGTTTACACTTAGTCTGATTTTTAACCAATCATATTTTGCAGATTTTTAATTACTGATTATTATGAGGAATATTTCTTTTTAGATATATTTTGCTACCTTATTCACTTTTTTCAAATTGTTTAGATTACTATTTTACTGTATTTAGACTACTATTTAGATTATTATTGTTTTAAATAATTGACAATATCAAAATTATTGGAATTATTGATAAATTATTTGAGGGTGGCAAATGAAAACCGTCTTAACTCAAAGAGCTACTCCAAAATTAACAACTTCTTATTTGATATATTATGTTTAATATTTAAACCAGTAGAAAACTGCGATTAAATAGACATATTTTGTCAAAACAATTTTTGTAGAGGTAGGATAAATTAGAAAAAAACATAATTACATTCAATTCATATTTTACAGTTCTACATTTTACTTTATAATATTTTCCAACTTTGAACGCAGTACTGAATTAAGGCATCACAAGCACTATTGTAGACAATAATCAGCACTAATTTACCTATGTACATGGTTTGAACTCTCCACTTTTCCCCCTTTCAGACCAAATTCCGCTACCATTTATCGCAGGGGCCTCAGTAGCCGTTGTCCTCACACTTTTAGTGGTCATTCTGGTTCTCTGCGTTTGTCGAAAGGGGAACTGTAATCCAAAATATCAAAAGGGTGAGTTCCACAATGGTTCATTTTGTGAATACGTGAGCTGTATCTCTAATAAAGTTACAAAACTGGTTCTTAATATTTTGGCGTTTAGATATTATTTTTGTGGTCCTCCTCCTAAAGTACAGAGCGTTATAGTCAAATTGGTGACGTGTTGAACTTAACAGAAATTAATTAGTAACGTATTGCAATTGTATTGTATCTAAAGTATTGCAATTGAAAACAACGCACATTTGAATTTGTGGTAAGCTTGTACAATTTAAACAATAATTTACATAAATACTCCTATATATATACTAAATTAATATTATACAAACATTCTCAGTATCATTATTTACTTCACCACAAACAAATAGTAAAATGCCCCAAAAAACACTTTATGCAGTGTTATGCAATTCAATTAAATGATCAACATAATTTGGTGCAGAAAAACTTATTTTATAGAGCAATTTTTCACTGTATCTTGGTACTGTTAAATTTTCTCCAGAAACTTTACTATCCAAAATGGATCTCATTAGGAAGAATTAGTCAGTCCACTGTGTTCAATGTAACGAGTATTTAGAGGTTCAATATTGTACTTATCTCGAAGTTTACCTTTGATTAATCTGAGAGAAGTAATTAATTTGTCACATTCAATGTACCCTGCAGCTGATAATATCGCTAAATGTCGACATTTCTAAATGAATGCTGTACAAAATTCAAATTTTAAACTTTCAAAGTCTAGATCACAGTAAAAATCTATTGGAATCTGTATTAAAAATATAAAATTAATTGTCTATGTGTATGTAAATGGACCTAAATATGTCTTAATAAATACACTTATGAACCAGTGTACAATATATACTTACTATAAGTTCAAACTAAATTGCATCCTATTAAAAAAGCATAATAAACTTAGCAAAAGCTTACTAAGCGCTAGTTGGAACTTGACATTTCCAAATAAGTGCTTACTAAGTTTGCCATGTTTTATTATGGTGGTTACTAAGCGTTTTATAAGTTTTATAAATTTATCAAGTACATTATAAATTTAAAAAATATATATTCACTTATTAATTTTATTGTGATTTTATTCGGCCAGGCTTTCATGATTTTATTTTAGTTTGTGACAAACATTATAAATATCATACTTTTGTGCTGATAATTTTTTATTATGCAATATTAACAGCATTTAAGGTTTTGTATTTTTATTACTACCTTGAGAGTTATCCAAGAAAAGGGCAAACAGCTTGTAGTTATATTTTAAGTATAATTTTAAAATTATTATTTCCAAAACATAGAACTACGAGTAAAATATTTAGGAGAATTTCAGCTGCACATTGAACTAGACTTAGCTAAACAAAGAAATATACTTTTGTTATCCAAGTACATATCTAGGGTAATTCTATTCTAAATTACTATTAATTATTCAATTGATAGGTCTATAAACGGTCATATTAAGTGTTTTTATGCGTACAATATATGACGTAAGAGAATAGTCATGGACATCGTAAGCAAGATTATAATTTGCTAATTGTAATATTTAACGTCGCCACAAATTAAATATCACCTGAGAATTTCAATGTTATAGGCGGCTCAAGAAAGGGGGTAGGTATTGCAGAGTTCATATTTTAAATACTTGATTGACTTCAGAGTTAGTTTGGCGCCAGTGTCAGAAAGCTTATTCTTATTATTTCGCCACCAGTTCTATTATACCAACCACACTTTTTAATTTTCATTCCGCATATTTCAAAATTACGAGTACGTGTTTTCCTTCAAGGTAGAACAAATATATTTATATCATATTCAATGGGTGTAAATAAAATGCATAGTCAATTTTTAGATGCGTTCTACTTATATAGAGGTATAACACAACAATTTAAAATGACATTTTAGATTATCTATATTTCTCTCAAGCAATGCAATTTAATATTAAAGAATGGATCAGGATAAATGTGGCTTTGTTCCGTTATCGGTGAAATCAACCGATATTTTAGAAATATACATAATTAAGCAAGCTCTATAAGCTTTGTAAAATGTAAGTTTTTTTTAATCATTTACTTTTGTAGGGATATACCATATTTTTACATTCTTTACATAAATCATAATTATTATATATACTGTTTCATTTTGAAGTAGATTGCAGCGTAATCAATAACTAATTTTTCAACTATTATTCAAATACTCCTTTAATATGTATGAAGTTTTTAATAATGTTTCCTAAAATCTAACTATTATTACTGTTTCCTTAATTCGACTTGAGTTAAAGTACAAGAAACTAAACAAATTAACACAATGAGCTTGAGAGTTTAACATCACCTAATTGCAAATAATGTGTTTTGAGCTGAATATATTTTGCTGAACGCCGTTTATATAGAATATTTGAATTACAATTGAAATTAAACGGTTTCGATAATCGTCGCTATCAGTATGAGGAAGTTTATCATTTTAGTAGAATTAAAACTGTGTTTAAAATATGAATACTCATATATTTTACAAGTTAACAGTATCTAAACATATTATGTAAATTTAATTACACAAAAGTTTGGTGTTAAAAGTTCATTTAGCGGTTTAATTCAAACCATAAAGTGCAGACTCTTCGTGTAATGGAGTTAACAATTAATATATCGCAGGAGCTTAAATACTCGTAGATCATCAACTGCAACAACCATTGCCTAATGTTTGGATTACACTCCTCCAAATAAATCATTAAGGCATAATTTTCCACCAAAATTTCCCTCGGACAGTTACATTTATCGAACATGAAAGAATGGGATAGCATGTCATTCTAAACTAACTTACATGCGCTCGCGAGCGTTTGGACCCTTGTTACGAGCGAGTGATGTGCAACTAGGAAAGAGAGTGAAAACGATTGAAATAGAAGGGACGTGGGGTCAATAATACTGAAAGTGCCGACTTTTCTAGTTCTGACACAATGTTTTGTGGAACGGACGCTGGAAGAGGGGGCGAGGGGGTGTTTGCCAGCTCGTTGAAGGAAAGAAGGGCTAATCATCTTCAACATTCAATTCTATCATCGTTGGTCATCATCATCGTGTCTTTTTTCATACCATCAGAGCTACCAGCTACTTCTCCTTTGCCTACATACATAAAATATATTGCCGCATGGCCCGCATTCACATATTTGCAAATTTCAAATGTCCCGCACAATTATCATCAAAATGAGATATCTGTGTGTTTGTGTGTAATCGAGATCCCGAAGATGCCCTAATCGGTCACGACACCGTGTTTGTCTGTGGATTATTATCGATGGTCGGAGGGGTTTAACCCCGCAGAGGGGATTTATTTAACTTTGAACAGCTGCTGCTGACTGAAATTATTGGATGATTGTGTAGGAAGTATAGAACAGTACACAACGCATAGTTGGGCTTCAAAGTGTTTCAACAATTATTAACAGTTGTTCTATACGTACAACCGTATATAATGAAGGGATAAATACTATTTTACTGATATAATACCAGTGTTTGTACTACTACTACAATATATACTATATTTCATTTTTAGTATAATGCACATATTTATGAATATTGGTTTGTCATGGAAGCATTTCACTTGTTCTAGTTCAGTAAAACTTTTAAAAATGTATTAAACATTTTAAAAAATCATATTTTTTCAAATGCCACCATCAACATATGAATATTTTAAGACCGAAACTGAAACTAAAAGATAAACAAAGTTTATCATGTTTATCTCAAGCAAGCGATAGCGTTTATAAAAATTTACTAAATAACTAAAACTGACTTGAATATTTCAAAGTTCAAAACTTCTAATCTGAATTATAACTGTAACGTAAATATCTACAAATATAAACTCAAATATAAATTTAATCAGGAAATAGGCGTAAATACAATTACATTTACCGGAAAAGGGCAAACCTATTACCGTAGATACAATGAATTCTACGCCTATGACTGCAGGCACCACCTCAAACCTCTAAGTCGTGTAACAGCAATACCGAGAAAATTAATATAATACCTGATTTCCTCTAATATATATACTCTTTCAGGGTAAAAATTTAATTAAAGAAATTGACTCGTGATATTGAAAGAAGGAGGGTTTGAAGGATTTTCACCTTGTCATATCTCCACGGTGGATGTGTATGGGTATTTTCCTCTTTTGGCAAACGCAATTTACGCTGCCTAAGAATAATATAGTGTTACCTGTATATTGTATGTATTAAGGACAGTGACAGTATTAGATAGAAATGCGACATGCAGATGAAATTGAGGATTGAAATCCTTGAAATTATGTATTGTAAATCATCCACGTTGATAACAGCCCCTAAATCCATTTGAAATATGAGAATTTCAAGGAGAGCATAATGAGTTCAGTTATATATATATGCATTGTATGTATAATAAAAACGGGCGTATATATGCGGACATAGAACATATTATCATCTGTATTTTAAAACCACATGTTATAGCTTGATAATGATGATGATAACCATCTACAAGGCAGCCATTATATCAACACATATATTTTTAATTTACAGCAAATACATTTTCATCCTTTTTTACTCAACTACAATGAATAATTAATTGGTTTTGGGGTATTTTCTAAACAATTCTGTATGTTTTCAGTATATAATACATGCGAAATAGAATCTATCTATAGTCGATTGGTATTATACTGAACCATATTTACCAAATGTCAGTCTCGATAACATAAGGCAAAAACCTTTTATCTATACAATAAACAGGTAGAAAAATATCCCCTTCTAGTCATCTAAGAGTCTTCATATTTAGAGTTTGGGTTTTTTAGACGTAGCTATCTAAAAACGAGTTTTACTGACAGAGTCCTCAGAAAATGTTACTTTTTATTTTTGATAATGTCTCGCTCAAGTCTCTTGGATATGGTAGATATTTTTTAGAATATTTGATACATTTCTTTTGAATAAAATATATAGGCATGCGAAGTATGAATATCGATCAAGATATCGGTTGATTAATTCCATGACTGAAGTGAACGCAAATTTGTATGGCTTGAATTTAGGCATTTAATGATGTTGTTGTGTATTCTAAATAATAGTAATATTTACTGAATATCAATAATGTTGTCCCCTGTGATTTCCTGAACTATACTTTTAACTCTCTTGTAACGGTCGATTCTCATCAATAATAAAGTCGTGTTACTAATGTAAAATCAATAAATTTCTACTGAATAATATCGAATAACACGAGAAGTTATTGATGATAAATTGATTTTTGGCCATACAGATCTTACTGTAAATTGAGAGTCAACGTTTTGTTTAAAAAAGTTTTTTGTGGAACTCTTACAGTTCTACAAATGTCAAATTTTGACCTCAGCATGTTTAGATATCTTATCATCTGTTCACCCATATTTAATCAAAATTTGTTATTTTATAATTATTCAAGTATTTCATAAATCGTATATTTAATAAACTCATTATTTTCTGAATTCGAATTAGCATCAAACAATTTGCAATGTCTCCCATTGTTTGAAATATTTTATTATTATTTCAAATGTAATTTGATATTGATTCATTATAAATTCATTTAAATCTGATATAAATAATTCATATATATATATATTATTTTATATCTAGTATTATTTATTTATTTATTACTTTAATTATTTCTCTTGAATATTTAAAAATATATAATTTTAAATCAATTCAATCTTTTCCACAAATCTCATAATTATTTCATTTCAATATTTTTCACTGATTCCCAATTACTTCATATTATGTCAAGGCTTAATTATTATATTAAATGCATGTCTGGGTAACTGTTGTTTAAAATAAAAAGAAAGATGTCATTAAAATATCCAATTAGTCATGTGATAACTTGATACAACGCCTGTTATTCCAATTAAGACAGCAATAGTGTTTCATCTAATTTTAACCCACGCGGCAATAAAAACAAAAGCTTACAAAAATGTCACAAAAATCTGCGAATGACTTTGAAATGTGTTAAATTACACCAAACTGTTCTTTAAAATGGAACTTCCCAAATCTGTATAAGTATTTATTTTACTTTATTGTCTTAAGTGTCAGCCTGTTTTTGTGATAAAATTTGAAATACTCAAAAACCCATTAGCTAGAAAGCAGTTTCTAATTGACAACAAGATATTTATTCCTATAAATTGCAAAACTAACGTTTTTATGATAGAATAACTCTCCTTTCATTATAATTTAAAATTTACAGAAACAGTAACAAATATGATTCCAGCAAAAACTTACATATACGAATAATTAAATTTGATTCATTAAATTATGTATAACTACCTAGATTTTCATATATACATAACTGTGTAGCTTTATATTTCAAGTCCTTTGGAATTTCAATACGTTGTTTAAAAATTAGAAGAAGAAAATATAATTTACTGTCCAAATCACAGTTGACAGTGTATTATACACATACAAGGTTGTATATGCAGTGATTGAATTTGGGCCACTCAGCACAAACCAGTTATTCATCGTATAATATTCAATGACAGTCTATTGACAGGCACAACCTGGGCTTTTGTTTAAAAGCGATATGCTTTTTAGATTGAAAGGTCGAAGCCGAATAATCTAACTCACATTTTAAAGGTATATCAACAAGTATATATGTAATACTTCTACATGCATGATCTCATAAATTCGTTTACGTGCGTTTCAATACATTAACAATATTTGTGAACTACAAAGGCGAACCAGACAAGTAGCTTGTTAAAGCTGCTAGATATGAAAATTTAGAAATACATTTAAAAAGCGAACGATATTTGCACCAGTATGTACATAGGCATATGTATTATTATATACGCACGGATATTCTACCCTCCATAAGAATCAGCTGTTTACAGACAATTCTATACCAGAAAACAAATAATGAAACAATTATTTATTCAAGTTAGCTTCAATATCATGTGGCGAATTTAGAGTCTTCTCTGTGTCCTTATACTCGTGGGAGGAGAAATTGTAGAAAACTTTAAACGCCACTTCCGTTTCGAATCCTTTTATTTTGCTATTAAATTCAAATAAACACTCCGGCGCGTTCGCGCACCGTTGCTACTCCTAGCCGCAATGACTCTATGGATATACTTTGTTTGTACATTGACTAGTTGACTGGTATTTTACGATTGAAAAAGGAACATTCAGAGAGAAATCAATCAAGACAAGAATCTAGATATATCTGTCTTTCACTATTTAGGCAATGACTCCGGCGTTGTTCATTTAGTGATATGCATAATATAAGTACCTATATAAAAAGCTCGTTAAAGACTTCTTAGTTAAACTATAATGTATGCAGAATAACAAATTTTTCAGAGATTCGGTAGACTAGATTGTAAGATATTTAAGCTCAAAATCGTTTTTATTCTATCATCTTGAGGACATGGGATAGTTGTTTATTTAATATTAATTGAAATGAGTTATTGCTGTTATTTATTGTGGTAAACACAAAACAAAACAAAATCGTTTAAGTATTATGTGAGTATCATGCAGTAGTTTGAGGATTATAATCAGTCTGATCATCAGTTTTAAAAGAAAAAACTATGACATGTTATAATCGATCATATTTTGAAATATAATCGAACAATTATAATTTAATTGATATTTTCTAAAATTTTGTATTTTCAATAAATAAGACTATAAAAGTATATTAGTGAATATACATTATAAATATATTTAAAACAATAAACAGGTTGTACGAAATAATATCGGCAATTGTATGACCTTAAAATTATAAAAATGTTGTGTCATTTTTGAATCGCTAAATACTTAGCATAGAATTAAAAGAATGTCTTTAATTCACATATATCTATTAATCTAATATTATTAATATTATTATGGGGAGGTAGTAATGATAAGTAGGATTATACTTATATTATTAATGGGGAGGTAGTAATGACATATTTGAGTATAATTCCAATTTTTTACATTATAGTTGTATATCTATACATCTGTATAATATTAATTCTTGTTAGAAGCCAAATTTTTCTCACAGAAATGACTGGAGGAACAAAATTCAAATATCTAAACTGAGGAAAGAAAAATTATCATTCAATTAGAAACAAGCATTTCCAGATATATTTTACATTAATTTATAAGAAACAATTACAATCAATAGCTTTGAAGTGGATACTATCATCAAGATCATAATATCATGGAGATATTATCTATTTAGGTTATATATGGATGATCATGTGGCAAAGCGATACATCGCTACTACCTATATGGGAATATATTCTGGTTTATAAAATTGATGTTATTTCAAAGATTAATAAAATAACTGAAATAACATTCTTCCCAATATATAAATAGAAAATTAAGAATTTTTTACAAGATACTCAGTTGGTATAATTTTTTTCTAAAACCAAGCACACAAAGCAAGATCAAAAATGCTCATTTTTATAGATAGCATCATTTCATTCTTTTTCTCATTAATACCGAATTGACAATTGTAATTTCTATTTATACCTGTCACTTCAAGCTGTGTGGAGTAAATTCGATTTCTATGGATAATGTTTAAAATTGTCTTATTTCCAAATTTTAAAATACATGCTTGGGAAATTTAAAATATAAATGGGACAATTATTTTTAATAGAATATATAGTCTGAAAAATCTAAAAATATTGAAATGATTAATTAGTTTTAGACATAAATATTCCGTCAGTGAGAGTTCTGTCGTATGCATTACATTTCTATGCAGCTACTTCTATGCCCTACCTGTCCTATATTCAGGTCATCCCCAAAGCAACGGTGTAACCCAGGGAGTGACAGCCATGGAGCTGGAGAGCCCCTGTCACCATCAAAACTATTGTCAATGGCTCCCGACACATCAGCAGGGCGGTGGTGATCCTAACACCTTCATTCGATACGGGCAGGACATCGATGGGGTAAGTGGCACGCCCATAACCATTGTAACCAGTAGCAACCATTGTAAAGTTGTGATAAACATGAACAATCCTAGTTAATGTAATATATGACCATATGAATATCCTTCGTGCATTATAAGAGGAAACACAATTTATACAAATCCAATATGACGGCCGCCATTGATTTTGATGTGAATACAAGTTTGCTTAAATAAATTTCACTCGATATTAATAAGTTTATGACGTAATTTATATAAACATAATTTAAAGTTTAAAATATTTACTATTTTTATCATCAAAAGTTTCTTCAAACTGGAAAATAACCAATTGTCACCACGACTCTTAACTTTATTGCGACATTCGCTTCATTGTGACATTTTCTCTATGATTACGCTTTCCTTCTGTATGATAATTTTCTTCATATCATGTATAGCAGACCAGCCTGTAAATCTCAAAGAATTACTTTTAAAGAGACAAACATCTTGATCTCTAAGAATTATCTTTTTAAGAGGTGAACTATGGTAGACTGATTGAAGGGTTCAGCCTGTAAATCTCCAAAAATATCTTATAGATTAAGACGTTTACATACCTCCTAAAAAAGTTGGAATTCCTAGAGCTTCACAGCCTGAACACTTTGGTCTACCATAATTATGAGTCGTTTCTTCACTTCCACCCTGTAGACGAGCCTGCGAAACGGCAGTCTCACCCGCTACAAGGGAGTGGACCTGTCCTCCTGCAGTGGAACCGACAAGATGATGATGCAGATAGATGAAGAGGAACACTTCCCAGAAGAGTGAGAACACCGATAAGAATTCTTTGTCTATTAATACTTGCTTAAAGAATTTGGATTAAATAGCGTTGTGGTATAAAAGCAATGTTACTTGTTCCAAACAATAGATGTCAAATTGAATAGGGGATATATATTTTAATTGTATATAATAAAACGGTACAGAACTCATTATACATTTAACTGCTTTAAAAAATTGTAATGACTCGATAATTAAAGATTCAGTGATATTTTTAAATATAATTGTATTTTTTTTTAATCTTCATGATTAGTGTTTAAAAATAAGATTTGAGGTCTATCTCAGAGATATTTACTTTACTTTATAAATCTAGATTGGCTATCTGAAAAAATGACAACAATTGAAAAAGTAAGGTTGTTGTCAAAAATAAAGATCCTTCAGAGTTTTTATTTACCGCGATAAAAAAATTAAAAAGGGCTTTTTTAATAAGAATATATGGATGAGTAAGCTTATGCTTAATGTTTTGAAATAGCATATGTTGATTGCAAGCGCAAAATGCACAACATTTTCAATAGAAATATTTCACATTGCCATTCAATGTATGTATGTATATTTTGATTATTTTATTTGGTCTGTTTAAGACTTTTTACCAAATAATTGTTTAACATTTATAATGAATGTATTAAGCTGAAAGATAACTAATTAATAATATTTTATGATATTCCTCCATCCTTGCGCATGATACAAAACTGAGTGTTTGATGATGGCAATTGTGCATGTATCAACTGCAGTTTAATATGTTATGCAAAACTATTTATAAACAGGTTTAAAATAGGAAGCCTAAAAATCATAAATATTAAAATTTAATTTATTTTTAATTTGGTATACCCACTTATTTTTACTAGTTATAGCTTGAATAATATAAATTTATGTAAATAAACTTGATGCCAAAAATAAAAGTTTATGGACAGTTTGTAGTGTCAAATAATTATTCTTTTTTGGCACATTTCACTTATCTAAAAGCTAAGGAAAGCAATCAACAAAAACTAAATTAAAATACAATTTATCGCACAACGCGTTTTGCGACCTATTTGGGTATAATTAATTTGAAATTGGCGGGTGATATTGCATAATAATGACAATATAATAGAACATGAAAAATAAGATTAATATTAGTCAGGGGTTAAATTTAATTAATCTATACCATTGTGCAGTGTTGCCTACCAGTTCTCTATTTACTGTACCTCAAGAGGAAACATTGTTGCCTCGAAACGCGTTATGCAATAAAATGTGTATTAATTTAATGTTGATTGTTTTTAGTATTTTTGTTTAAGGCACACTATCTCCCCAACTTTCATTTACCAAACATTTAGGAAGTATATATATATACATAATCTTTGTATTATTTAATTAAATATAGATATAATATTAGATAAAATCGGGTATGCCTGCAAACGTATTCTATATTTCTAAATGTTTGTAGAAACAAAGTTTAAAATATAAATTATATACTATTTTTAGGAATTCACTAAATCAAATTTTAATAATACACCCATTTACTTTAAATAAAGAGTATGTCAATCTAACTCATATGCTTCAATTTGATTGTGAAATGGACAATATTCTCAGAATAAAAATGCAATTAGTAATAGTTTTACTATATATATATTATATATATTAATGTGTTAAATATATGTTGTTTATAATGCTCCATAAACTGCGGGATTCATTTCTAAACTAATTTAGTTTTGAAAACCTTATTGAAATGGTGTACGAGATATTGATATCAAAATTCGTTTATTAAATTTATAATATACAATTCTTTATCTATTAGCCTTTACTCCATCTCAAGTCTAGCAGAAGGTATATATACAGCTACCAACATTCTAATATCAATGATGTCAATAATAATTATCTAAATGCATATCAATTATTGTCTCAAATATAAATAAAATATCCTGCCCTGTATTTGCGGTTCTATGTCTGTGTAAATGACGATATAAAAGCTTAATTGTCTAAACTAATAAACTCTATCAATATTTTTAGAATACTTGTTAATTATTTTCAGTCTGGACGTTAAATAGACGACTCCTTTGTTTTATTTATATTTTTTAATCATACTTAATTTTATTTGAAGGTATGCAGATAACTAAATATAATTGATATGTAGAATGCTAATTCCATTCTAAATTTCTCTTAGATTTAAATTCGTATAATTTGAGGTCCACTAGTATAAAAGTTCATTCGTTTTTTAAGGAATATTTAAGTCATGTATATTTCAAATTTAAATAAAATATTAACGGTTAAAATTATTGAATTTTATTTTAGTAAAATATTTAAGTCTTATAGAATTTCTAATTCATATGAGAGAAAATAGTTGTAATTTGTTCATCATGCTTTTCTAAGGCTTTTCTAAACTACATGCTCTTAAATCAATAATCACATTAAATCGGAGATTCACTGTTATCAACGAATTCAACAGATATTGATACAAAAATTAAAGAATCTATAACCCATCTAGAAATGTATTATTTAGAGATTTAATCAATATATTTAGCATTGTGTCATAAGGAACAACTTCCTCAGTCCTATTTGTAATGAATAGAGTAAGTTGTTGAGATCAGTTGAGTAGATTTTAATTAGTTTAAAAAATGCAGACTACAGAATTATGGTTAGTAGAAAATAAATGAGTTTATGATTAACTGCCCAAGTTTATTCGTATATATATTTTGCAAAAAAATGTCTCTTCTAAAATATATTTTTTCTAGACAATTTGGAAAATTAATTACATGGTTGAAACATAATGTCGTAACTGTAACATTAGCACGAAAATTATTTAAAATGTTACCGCAAAATGAATATAAGCTATAAATAAAAAAAATCATTTTAAAAAATTATTTACTTTATTTATTTTTATTATTTTTTGTGCAATTTATTACATTTTTTTAGTTAGCGTTTCTTAAAATAATATTTATTTCGAATTCCATTTCGTATGTGTTTCATTATACAACTAATTAGGAAAAAAAATCAAATTTATTCATGATAATTTAATTCTATTTAGTATTAATACTGATATTGCATATACTTATAAGTTGTCCATATTATATATAGTTTTACCGAATAATTCTACATTTAATAATTGTTTAACTATATTATTCTTACTGTGCATATAGAGTTTAATTTGTCAACAAGCGCAATATATATATACTGTATGTATTATACCAATAAATAATAATAAAATTCCAAGCTTGTACCATACACATTTTCACAATCTTCCAATGCTAACAAATCCATCTATTTTTAAGTAGGTCTGAAGAGAAATTGAAAGTTTTTGTCTGTAGGGTTTGTCCATTTTCATCAAATAAATGCAACACTATAAACTTAAGCTAGAGTATTATTTATAATAAATATTTACATGCTTTACATGCTTTACATCACCATAAGTACCACATAAAACCTAGAAAGAATGCAATTTTATAGGACGTCATAAATGATCAGCCTTTTATAAGTATTTTTATCTAGCTAAAATGTATTTGACACAGTTCTGAGAACATATTTAACTTTGTTAACTAAAGAGTTATAAGTTATTATAGAGACTCGGACAAGCATACGATGAGTCATATATTTTCACATAACAGCTCGGAAATCATAACTAACTTATCGTAACTATTTACTTATGAAGCTATGTGATTTTAATATAAGCTTCTAAAAGTTCCCTAAGCTAATATAATCTTCTGATTAGATATATTATCGAAATTTGGACAGCAAAAATGATATGCAAATCCAAAGTTCTGCCGCGACTCTATTATATACTTATAACTCTCTATGATAATTAGTGTGTGCGAATAACAATAGTTAGCACGAAAACAAGAATGCGCCTGATCACCTAACCAGCCTGCCGAGCATCCACCCACCTATCCCTGCCCTGCCCCCCTACCTCCTACCCTCCCTCTTACAGTGGTATGCGTTCTTTCGACAGTGGCTACAGTCCCGGCGCACTCCAACACCACAATATGATCTCCGGAGGAGGCGGTCCAAACGGTGGAGTTCCCTGTGGTATACCCCTGCCCCATCTCCAACACATCCACATGGCCGCCTATCAGCAACAGCAGCTTCACCCGAGCCTTCACCCGCTTCATCATCCAGCGAGTGGCGCCTTTTCCGTCCAAGTCCCACCGCCAAATGGTTGTCCGGGCATGCTCGCTCACGCCAGGAAGAATTCCCTCACGACGGATCACCACTCTGTTGGATCCGGCTCAGCCAATGGGAGCACTTTGGAGCGCCGAAGTCCGGCTTATCTCGTCAGTTCACATGCTACAAATGTATAGGCGACCAAATCAGTTGATCGATTGGTTCAGTCACCGACGAATTTATTGATCCTGAAGCCAATCAAGTGTACACCCCACCTGCTGCTCGCTATATCCGACCCATCTATTGTTACTCTGCACCAGTATATATGTATATATAATTGATGCTTCAGCGTGGCTCTTGTGCACTTGTAGAGATTTCTGTTAATGTGAAATATACATACATTGTATACTTATTTTGATTAAATATACAAATTTTCTAATTATTTGAATATAACATAATTATATTACTGGTATCTGAAACAGCAGTAAACAGAAAATATTCATAATTTTGTAAGTATGAATAATTTAAAAAAGAATAAATTAATCATAGTTGTATTAAAATATGACTCAACTGTTACAAAATAAATTGAAAATTTAATGAAGTTATATAAGGTTTAAATCATATATTTTATTTAAGTATTTAAAATAAAATTAACACTAATTGAATTTCTAAAGGTATAGTATGTATAAACATTCATATATATATGACTGTTACCAAAGATTTCAGAGGTTACATTACACAATTTTGTTCACAAAAATCATCAAAAAATTTGAAAACACATATCATTTTATTTTCCACAAAAATGTCACATATACTTCAAAAGAGGAGGCTATAACTTTACTTAAAATAAAATAAATTAGATAGATCTGTGTTTTAAAATGGACGAGAAAACACTAAATTCTTTAAACCGCTAAGATATTTGCTTTTTTGTAGTTATCTTGTCATTTTAATGTCATGTACATTATCATAATATTACGGATTGGTATTCAATACGTAACATTTAACATTGTATTTTAAAACTATTTGTGTACAAAATAAAGCTGTGTATACGATCCATCTTCCCTGTAAATATATAGGAGCGATATTCGTTGCAGTTGCGTTTACAGTAATTTTATACGAACAAAGAACTCTGAATTGTCAGTGATATTCAAATTGTACCAAAACTTTATGATTGTAAATTCTCTTTCAATTCTACATTTTGCGATCAACTTAACTCAGAGCCAAAAAGCATATATACATAATATATGATTCATTATACAACATCATTTTATATACCTATATATGTATATCGAGAACTAAATCGTAGTTAATAACATCAAATCCAGGTAAACTTAAAATAATCAAGACATCAATTCTCATGTTTTATACAAAGAAAAATGTATATATTAAACTAATCGATTATTCTACGGTATTATATTACATGTATTATATATATATATATATATATAAACATATCTACGTACTGATTGTGTATAAAGTACTATTTTAAATTGTGTCTAGCGTGCATACGGTAATTATGTAGTAAACATATTAATTAATTCGCAACCAATGAAACATTTACATTCATTTTCTGCATTATATTAACATCCTATTAAGTATAACGAATGAGTTGTACGTTATTAATTATCACATCTTTGATGCGAACGTGATGAACTTTTTTCACCTAATAATATAGTGTATAAACAAATACATACTACTGTTAATAATTGTATAATTACAACAATAATGTCTTCATACAGTTTCAAAAGAAAAATATTACGATAGAAGGCTTTTGTATAATGTACACTGAATGATTTGCTTTTTAGAAAATAAACACATTCACTAAACTATTTTGACTTACATATATATTATTGATATCGATGGCAAATTTAGTGTTTGGATAATTAGAATGAATTAAGGCGCCTAATACTACCTAATAGGGCTACTAAAAGTGCATTTTAATCCTAATATAAAATTTCACTCACCAACGAAATGATTGAAAAAATAGTTATGCAATCTGATATTAAAATGTATTATAATATAAGTATGTATATAATTATCAATTTAATATGATTTATACCCAATTAAACTATCATACTAAAATTTAGTTAAAACATTAGTTACTCAACAAATTTCTATAATATAACTATGACGTGTAATTATTTTAAAAGTCTATAAACCTACATATATTCTTTAATTAATGAAGCTTTAAAAGATTTTGAAATAGCTATTGTAACTAAAATATATATATTAATATTTTACAACAATCCTACATGTTTCAAATACTACTATTAAGTAATATACCTACACTATATAACATTATTTGGGCATTAAATAATACAGATATTATAAATATATATATATATGTAAACAGATAAATAGAACCACATTTACTATAAAATAGTTTTTTTTTTAATTTGCCATCGTTAAACCTTTAAAAAATCTAGGGTTCATTAAAAATATTACAAATTAATCTGATTACAATATTTGTATACAGCATTTTGAACAGGTATTTCATTTCGAATAGTTCTACATTGAAATATTCCTACCTGAAAAATAGAAATATGTACTAATAAAAGTATAGATATATAGGTATATATAAAGAAATCAATATATGTATATACAGATAAAACATACTTTTTCAACTTTTAGTGCTAATTAAGAATTTCCCATATTTTCCTTACCATTTGAATAAATTGATTTATATAATAAGTATATATAAATTATTTGAATTGCTATATAAAATTAGTAATACTAAAATTAATGTATATGTTACCATTAATAAAAAATAAACTACATATGTAACATAAATATATTTACTAAGTTTTCAGTATCATTTTATGTGCACGCATTTTATTAAAACGAGTGTATTTTTCTACTAACTAAATGTTTAAATTCAAATAAGTTTAGTCGCTTTACTAGCACTAAAACGAAGCATGATGTATAAGGGCTAAATATATATTTATTTACTATATAATACCGCGATCGATAAAATACTGAACGCAGTGCATCTATAGCCAGAGTCAAATGAAAGAAACCCTTTTATATGGATAGATAATTCAAATGTCCAATCACAGCGCACCGCATCCACATAGGATAAATAAAAGGAGGTAGTTGTGCACATGAATAAAACAATTGATTTTCCCGACTTAATAATATTTATCGCGTTGTTAATTGGAATCACCTTTCCCTCATTAGTACTTTAATGTCTAATGTCAACGATTTATCTTACATTAAATATATTTAAAAAATGAATTTATGATTCACCCATATTATAGTACTTATTATCATGTAAATTCCAGTCATCTTTATTTTCATCTACACCAGAATAACTATCAATCACTTTTGATGTCAAATTAACCAGACATTTGGATTAATTTCATTAGTCAAGTCGGTTAATTTAATATCAAATCATGGACTCTAAAGAAAACTGGAATTTTTTATATATATTAGTCTGAGGTTATCTGAGTGGCATTTTGTCCGTAACAATATTACTATCAATGACTATTAACCAAAAGTCTGTACTTTTAGGTATATGCATATAACAATAATAATACTTTATACAATAAAGGTGTATAGGTAGTAATAGGTGTAAAAATAGGTATTGTAGGTATAAGTATAATCTAGAAAGGATTACATTTATTTTAATAAATGTTTATTATTAATATCAATAATTAACATTAACATTATGATATAATTTTAAGCACAATGTCAGTAAATATTGCAATTATATGACTGTATAATTATAATTATATAAATAAGGAATTTATCACGCATAAATTATATTGACATATGCCATGATATACACATAATTACCTACACTGTATTAATTAATTAAATAAAATTCAATTTATCAACTATCAGTATTATTATCAACAAAGCATTACTTTTAATATCATAAATATATCTATAGGCATATTTATTCATTGTCATTGATAAATTTTGTACATCACTTAAAATAAATTAAATGCATATAAGTTAACACATCAATTAAGTATTATAAAATTGAATGAAAAAAGTATAAACCAGCTAATTAATATTATTTTTAAAAGTGTTTCACTAAATAATAAATCCAGGGAAATCTATGTATATAGATTTCAGTATATATATCATTCATACAAATTAAAATTATAAATACAATCGAGTACCAACATAGGAATGGCTATTTGACTCTGAAGAAGTGTATACATCGACTGTTAATATACTATTTTTATTTTAAACAGGGCAGATATATACTCCTCGCAAATTTCAATATGCAGAGAAAAATGAAATGGCGGAATTTTCACATTTTTAATACGTTTTAACATAGCAATCGCGCATTTTGACATTCTTATATATTCTTTGTCGTTAACCTTTACTATTGATATTATGTTTATATACTTTTTAATCTACAGAGATTGATACCTAAATACTGATAATAAACTTTATTTACAATACATTCTCATAATTCATATTTGTATCACCAAAGTATATAATGCATGTATATCTATACCGGTATATCAATTAAAATTTGATATTTTTTTGTATTTCATATCTATGCTGAATTTGTTTCAACCACAGATTTTATATTATTAATTAAATAATAATTTTTATGTTTTAGGTTTAAAAAATCGATTTATTGATATATGTATATTACTGCCTAATTTAAACATACATAAGTTTCTAATTATAAATGAGCAAGCCCCTGGAAAAATCCCGAATAAGGGCCTGAAAGTTATACATTTAATTATTTAGAAAATATCAGTGATACGTAGATGTTAATTTTTAAAAAGCAAAAATATATAAATATCTATTCAGTATATAATATGTATATCATTTCATAAAGAACAGCATTTCCCATGATATTTAAGTCTTTTTATAACACAGTCGTATGCACAAAGTATGCATATTATTGCAAGTAAAATAAAAAGATCTTTCAAGTAATTATAAAATATATTTCAAGCGCACAACATGAAATAACTTCCATGATGGTAACAGATAACAATACCTACAAGTGTACAATGACAAAAATAAATTAAACTATTGGTTAATTGTTATAACAAATTGCACATAAACATGATGTAGGTGTTCACACAGGTGTTCTTCTTCATATATAGGTACTTATATAATAAATACATTCCCATGGAATTTTTTCTAAAGTAAAAGCCAAGAGAAAGTTTCAGCGAACATGGTTGAAAGTATTTTGAAAATATCAGTGTCTATAATACAGTTTTGGAAACAGAACGCAGATGAAGGTGGCAGACGAAAATAATAGTAAATATAAAAAAATGAACACAAAATGACATACAAAGAAAAAACAGTCGTAATATTAGAAAAGTAACCAAATAAGACTAAATACGAATGAAACTTTTTCAAAAACATATTTCAAAAGACTTTTTCCATATACTGAAAATGTTATAATATGAATTGTTTCAAGACAATATTCTCTAAAATTTAATTACTATAAAATAATGAATCTTAGACAACTGTCATGATCAGATTGGTTTAATTTTCACATACAAGAGAGTACTCACACTGACGGAATCGTGTTTCATCTAAAAACAGATTCCAATGATATTTTCATAAAAAATTGAACCTGTAAACATATTATATTATATTTAGACGTTTTGTAAATATATTCTTTTAAAATGCAATTAAGTGAATTTCAATTTCACATAATAGGTATGTTAAGAAAAAATTATTTTACAAATATATCAGCAGGAATGTTGCCATATATCTATTATGAAATTTAAACCAATTGAATTTAGTTGGTTTCTTTGAGGATTAAAATTTTCAATGAGCTGAATCGTCAATTAAATCATTCTATCACAACAGCAATTACAGCTAAAACATTATTAATCAAATATAAACCACTAAAATATGAGGACTCCGTGAAAAATTCTTTAATTAGAACAATTTATTATAATTTATATTATCACCATACATTTTATTTTGTTTTATTGAGGACAATTAATAGATAATACAGATATTAGTTGAGTGTCAACCGTTGTTTTTAGATGATTTTTTTCAATGAGTCCTCCATAAATTATCTTTAACGGCAACTTGAGAGGCACCTTTTAGGCGAATATGTCCCTTGACACATTCTTGAGCTAGAATCCGTCACCCCTAGAACCAGCACCGGAGAACCTGGATGTGACCTCATTCCCCGCATCCCTGAGCACATTCTCAGCCTGGAAACGAGCGTCCCTCTCTTCGGCCATGACCAGCTCCTGAGCGTTCCTCTGCAACTCCTCCACCCGCTCCAGAGTGAGACTCTTGAGGGGGAGGAGCTTGGGCTTACAAAGGACCGGGGCGGGGAGACACTCTTGGAATAGGAGGCCACTACGTGGGAGGACTTCCTGGATGATTACGGAATCATGGGGTGGAGGAGGTGGGGCGGAGTTCTCTTGGGCCGAAGTGCCTGTCAAAGGGGGGAGCTATGTTGTTTTATACATTGTCGTCTTTGCTACTGCAGTGCAGAGCCTTCAATATAGTTCAATCAATCGACAAAAAACTAAGTGTCACAAAGTAGATTGTAGATATTAATTTTACAATATAAACCAATATTTTAAAATTAATATTCTTTTTATACCATCAACAGATAGACTCTATGGTCTCTCTTATCAAATTGCATATATTTCGAAATGTTAAAAATAAAATGTCCTCCGTTGTCAATGGCTACATTTTTTGTAAAAACGTGACTAATTATATATAAAAGTATCCTTCGGCCAAAGGCGCGTAATAATATACATAAACGTATAAATTAATAAAGTACAGAGAATAAAATGATCTTAAAATAATTGAATTTGCTAAAGTGGCTTTAACCAAACAAGATTTTTTACATATATTTTTTATATATATAAATATATATATAAAATATATATTACTAAAATATTATTTTGGAATTATTATTATTATTATATATATAAATTATTATAAGTATTTAATGCCTGGTTATTATTTAATATGTATGAG
>JAYRBW010004452.1:0-61550 GCA_036023295.1 Invenusta paracnida | reverse complement strand
GAGATACACATACAAGAACTCCATTATGCTGATTTATAAATAGTCGAGGCAAGGACTACTGAGTAGAGGATATTCTCGTGTATATTCTTAATTCTCATAAATAAAAACGAAAGTGAAAACATGACTTCGTTTGTATATTCAAATATGAATAAATACATAAAATTTCAATTCGAATCTTCTACGAGCCATAGAGTAATGATTATACAGTGTTCAGTCTTATCGATTTCATATACATCGCGTTGTAAATTTTCGTGAATAAAACATCGTTTTATTTTATTAAATTTGATGTAAATGGTTGGGAAAAAAGTAGTATTAAATATTTTGATTAAATTAATTTTATGAACCAATATATATATTCATACAATTTTAAAATGCGTAAGATGTCTATAATAAATAATTTATTGCCTGTATATCTCTAACTGTTTTACTACATACACGATTTAATTTCTCTTAGTTTTTAAAACAATATTTTGCATAAGCTTTCAGGTGGGAAAATAGTAATATTGAACTGTATACAGAATTTAAAATAGTGAACACTCTTTGTATAATCATTACTCTACGATAAATTACTCTATAATAATTACTCTGTGATTTATGCTATCTCAACGTGAAACTTTAAATATTAAAATCATTTTATGAACATACAAATTATTCATATTTCCCGCAATTTTTGTAATCTCTATATTATGTTTAGGTTAAACATTTTCGCATACTCTTCAGGAATTTTTAATAAGAACATTTTTATGTAATTGTAATATTCATATGATCGCTAAAAAAGTTTTATATAGATACATATAGCAATGCTTTCTTTTTAAATTAATATAAATCAAATTTATTATTGAACATTATTTTCAATGCGCATTAGTTTTCTTAGTAAATAAATAATATACGTACATACATACAAAACTTTACACACATATTTGAATAATATTTCCTTAAATGTTAAAACTGGCTACATTGTCATGGCAATTTTGAATAAGTCAAGATCTTTTCATTACAGCGGGAAACCAGCCATCGAAGTAGAAACAGAGTTTTTGGATCGCGCCTCAAAGTTGGACACATACGGAGTGGAACCATTTTTTGTCAAGGTGATCGCTTTGTTTTCGATAGTAATAAATAATTATAATAATATGTGTCGATATTGACGATTTTATGTTAAATATTTATATATTTATCAACTAATTACACAATCTTATAATATATTTTATTTATTTATTTGTACCAGAAGCCACGAGCGTAAATCGATAGATCGATGAGTGCATCTTTCTAATTGGTTAATGAAGCCAGCAAATTGTAAAATTTGGAATAAAAATGAAATCATTTGACGGTATATAAAAATATAATTCTGGAGCATTGCGTATACTTAAACTTGTCATTTAAAATATGTAGTATAATGATTTAAATCAAATCATTTTTGTATCGATGCGGCGCGTTTGTTTATACGCGTGTAGCTTAGCAACTGATGTCAATCAAACATTGTAGTTTCAGCTACTTTTAATGAAAATAATTTGGTTAAATGTATCCATTCTTTTAAAATAAGTTTTTGCTATTATCCCTTATATCACCGAAGAACGTTTTATTTATAAGAAAAAACTGATTAAATCATCAGATTTCATCAGCAAAATTAACCGAAACTCAAATATTTCACACCAGTTACTAAGTTACACACATAAAAATAAAACGTCTAATTTATCGTATATATATATATAACTTATCGGTGTATCTCTTTTAACTTATTGTTTTATTTCGATCTTTTGATTAATTACACCTTGTAGGACCAGAAGGGCAACAACCTTCACGTTGGCCTAACACACCTCGGAGTCTCAACCTTTCAAGGGAGTCGCAGTGCTCATCTCTTCAAGTGGTAAGATGCCTTTAGCACTTCGTTCGTTATACGCTTGTGTACTGAGATGTCATAAATAATATATTTATGTAATTGACCTAAGCAGTATTGGCAATTTTAATAGATTTTATCTGATTTGGTTTTATCTTTGTAAGAAATTATTATTGTATTGAAATATACATTATGTTTTTAATATTCAGTTTTATAATGAAATATTATATTTACATGTTAGACAATGTAAAGATCTAGATCAATGTAATCAATGTAATGCTCTAGATTATATTAATAATTTATAAAATATATATATGTTTACTCCATGTTTTTGCATTTTTTAAATTTATGTTTTAACAGTTACATATATGTATATCGATAACTCACCCGCATAAACTTATAATATTGGGGGTAAATTTTGACTATTTTGCTTTTCCGGGGAATATACATTTATATAAGATAATTTTGTAAGATATACACTTATATATTACTTAATTAGTCGCCATAAGCTTAAACTAATCAATCGATAGTTAGCTCTTTCTACAACTCAAATCAGTTTGTTAAATCAGGAGTACCTATATACCGGTGTTCGAACTTTGGGTTTGAAGGCAGGAATCCAACCCACTTTGTTACCACTCTCCTTAAAGCGTGATTGTAATACTTTACCGTTATCTTATTATATCTTTTGTTTTTATAACGGATCAATAAGGGATTTTTGAGTGTGCATGTTATATTAACTTTGTCATCATTTTTGTTTTTGACATTCTAGCAAAAAAATTTCTGATAATTTTTTTCTATTTTTTTAACTAGATGTATTTTGATGTCATTTTTGTAAATATGGAACTATACATACATAATGATTTGGGTTGTACATTTTTATTAAGGCGTTTAAATTGTAAGACATATCTGTATATATTATGAAAAGCCATAGTGTTTATTGAATTTTAATTCCTTATGGAGAGAACGTATTCTTCGGCGTTATTTTTAGTGTATGCCCTTATAAGTACGTAAGCTCTTTGTTATTTATGGACATGTAATGTTCTCTAATTAAGAAAATGTTAAATACTTTTCCTAATTAATTATTCCACTTACCTTCAATTTGTACATATTATACATTATATTATCAAAATTATTATATGATTTTTAACCATTAATATCATTAGTTTTAGCAGGAACTATCATGTCATTTTTAATCTTTGACAAAATAAAACTACTTTCTTCTTTGCTTCCAGGGGTGACATAAGCAAAATTCTTTATGAAGGAAAGCAGTTCATCATTCAAGTGAATATGGAAGAGGTAGGTACTAGGTGATCCATCATGTATTAGATATTTAATCAATACACTTTTATATATGCCAACTTGGCGTCTTTAGTTTTATTTGATCTTTTTCATATTGAAATTTGAAGTTTAATCAATATTTATAGTTATTAAGTTTTTTGTACTTGTACTTGTAGAAACGTATATTAAAAATATTTTTCTCATTACTTCTTATGCGCAAATATAAATATTATCATTAGACAAAATATATATTTATATGATCCTTACCATAGAGTAATTAAACTTGAGTTTTGAGTTTTATTGATTTCATATACATCGCGCTGTAAATTTTCTTAAAAAGAGAATTGTTTTTTTTTAAATAATTTTTATGTAAATGGGTGGACCAAAAGTTGTATTTAATATTTCTATTCAACTAATTTAATGAGCAAATATATCTATTCATTCATTTTTAATACGCATAAGTTGTCTGTAAAATATAATTTATTGCCTGTAAATGCAAAACGAATCTACATAAACTCTTTCACTGCTGTCAGTTTTAAAAACGATATTTTGAAAGAGCTCTCTCTGGTAGCTTTTCGGAAACTTTATATAGTATTAAGCTGCACACAGAATCAATAAGTCGAATCAATAATTGATTACTCTATGATCCAAACAATAAATGTTTGTATTTGACAATTAATATATTCTTATAATAAACTAAAGGAAACCTATTAATATCTTATGTGACTGTAAAACTTATTACATTGTTTACATCTAAAACTTATACTTGATGGACTTGGGAGATAAACTTGAACTTTATACTTGTTAAACTTCGTTGTCTAAAGCATTTTAGAACCCAAGAAATCGGCCTCGTTATACGCAAAAGTTAAAAACAGTTTTATATTCGTAATTTTTCATATATATAATTATATTTTAATGTCTGAAAAGGTAAAAAAGATTCGTATAATAAATTGTTTATATATTTTTATTTTCACCTTACACCAAAAATTAAACGGGCTTTTACTTGCTATATTGAAATTTATTTTTCTAACTCAGTAAATTCCTATATTTATATAAATATTTATGTAATGCTTTTATATTCTTCTGATAACAAACGCATTTTGTAACCTACATAATATACTTTTAATTGTCCGATATTTTAAGTTAATGTTTAAAATCACGAAGAAAACATTTGTATAGAGTAAAAAAGATATAATGTCAAGCACCGCTAGGTATTTAATGTAGAAATATCGCAACAATAAAATATCGTATAAGAAATATCACAACAATCCTTCCATATTTTTATAAAGAAAACATAGGAATACTCAGAAATTCATCTTTATTACGCAACATATAAAATTCGGCGTCATAAGTTACTACGAGGTTTTTTTAAGTTAAATGTATGCATATAGAACATGAAGTAGATTAACGTTTTAAAATTATTTAAGAAACATTAGACACAACATTGCGCATAATATTTCATTTGTTGCACATATTACTAAATAAGTGTCATTCGAATGGTTATGTTAACATCAAAATTTTGTCCTATAAAGACCGTTGTGTTCGATACAAAAGTGAAAATAGCTCAAGGTTCTATTATATGCTTTTGATATATTCATTCGTAACTTTAAAAGACATTTCATTTCGTACCTAGCTTCTTGTGTGTTGTCGACATTCTTGACTTTTGGAACTTTTTATACCAGATTTTTATGATGCCCCATCAATGCTTTATCACAGATTGCTAAATCTGATCAATGTGGAGAAATGGGAGGAATTTTTTCAACTCAATAATTGTGTCCAAAAATGTCTGTGTATGTAACGCTGTATGTGCAGGTTCTCTGTTGTCTTGCCTCAAGTGAGATGTGAGTAAATTGCTCTCTGACAAAGTTATAGCAGCAGCTCATAGAAAAAACTCGTAGTAACTTATGACGCATACTTTATGTTATCATAAAAAAATGAAAGTATTCGAAAAGTTTTTTTGCAAAATAACGAAATATAAACGAATCACTAAAATGGGTGAATTCTGTAATTAGAGATGATAACGATTTAATATTATAAGGTTATAAATTTTAAATGTGCGCACCTTCTTGCATTTTGGGATTGGAATGAAATTACATTTTAAGGTTTCGATTTTCAAATATTTAAAAGTTTTATTTAACATTTTTATTCATAAATTTGAATGGAAATATTATAAAAAATAAATTAAGTCATTTGGAATATTTGTTGGTATTATCAATGTAACATAATACAATGCCATCCAATCCATTTTTATTGTTTTCATTGATAGATAAAACGAATAAAATTGTGCTTAAAACTGTAGTCTCCATAATTATCAAAATGCACCATATTCGAGTTAGAAATTTAGTTATACATGATTTACATATAATCTGAGATATTATGCGTATAATTTTGTATAATCTAACTTCCCTGATTTATGAATGAGTAGCATTGCAGATACAATAAATATGAAATTGTAAGTTTGAAGCCTGGGTCATACAGTTAAATCATTAGTTTTTCTGTGTATTGGACTCATCAGGCTTCAGTTTTTTCTTCATGAATGTGATATTTAAAAGGGGGTTCCTATCCCGAAGAAGATCTTCTGCAACTATTTTAGTTTAGAAGATCTTCTTCGGTTAGGATGGTTTTGCATCCCCCTAATAACGCTGTGTTACAGTTACAATACATTAATTCTTCACTACTTGATTTGCATAACAGTCTTCTATTCTTTTTAAAACAACTAATGTATAATAAAATGTTGGATCTAATATTTGTTGTGCCAAATGCCTTCCTTGCAAATATCTGTAAATAAATTACATGCATGTACAGTATAATTGAAAGGTTTCATTATGCCTTTTTCAAAATGTAATAAAAAATGAATTTAATAGTCGGTGAAATGGTAATAAACAAAGTTTTGCTCTGATCATCATTTTGATTAAAAAATTTCAAAATACAATTTTAAAATCCTTTAAAAGTACCTATATAATTATTTTTTCATGTTATAAATTAAAAAATATTAGGGTAAATATATATATATACTATAAGTATTGTTACTTTGCATTGTGTATGCCAATAGTTATACTTTTCTTCATAAAGTTACTCGTAAATAGAAAATTAGCCTCTATGGACAAAAGAATTAGTTGAATAGCATCTCTTACGTTCCTAGAAACAAAAGCTTTATTAATTCGATATGAAAATATTCACAATAGCCATATTCTTTAACAGAGATTGTTTAACAGAAAGTAATCTTTAGATATTGTTTATTTAACAATATGTTTCCTAACTAGTAACCATTGGTTTATAGTTTACTATTTTCAAATTATGCAAATATAAATATAAATTTATACATAATAAATTGTACATATAGCTCAAAAATTTTACTATAACCCTTTTCTAGTTTTTTTATAGAAAAAAATTATACATGTCTCTTAGGTTTTAACATTTTAACTTACATAAATCATACTTTTTAACTCTTGAATTATGTATTATCTTGAAATATAATTATTCAACACAGAGTTTTGATTAACCATTGATATATTTTTAAACTAATATGTAACATCATGTATCTATGACTGCATGTACTGAATATTTTATAAATATTTATAATAATTTGTGCTCTCATGATATATATTATATCAACAATGGCATATATATATACTTTTTCTTTTGATTTATTTGCATGATATTTGCTATGTAACCTTCCAACAACCATTACCTCAGAGTTTTAACGGATCTCAAATCGAGGTAACTATTTATCTTCAAAAGAACTCTTTCTTAACTCATTATGACCTGACCCTTTCTTCATAATATTAACCACGCCTGCACATTACTACCTAGAATATAACTTTTATTTTTACACAATATACATAATACTCTATTTAATAATTTTTCCTGCATTATATACATTTATATTGGTTATTGATTTAATATATGTTTATATAATTTATCAAAAATAAATTAGCAATTTTAATAAATGACAATACTTTACCGAATTACTGAAAAATTTTCAATTTGACAGATATTTTCTAAAATTATTCGGTTGAATGCAATATTAACCATTTTCAGTTGGAATAATGTGTAAAACAAGGCTATTCTAGTAAAAGACTGATGATAATATACCAAGGATTTATATTTATTAAGTATACTGCCACAATTTTGAATAAATATTGAATAATATAAAAAAATGTTTAGATTGGTAAATATTATAGGGAAAATAATAATAAAACGATATAAATATAAATAAATAAGAAATATCTAATTAATCATTTACTTTTTTTCTATGAAAGAGTACAACTATTAAAAACGAAAGGTGAAATGTTAAAGAAAGTAAATATATTCACGTAAAAATGTAAAGATGAAATGTTAGGAACACCATTTTTTTACTAATTACAACACAGATTTAAGATTAAGAATTATCCCATTTAGAAATAACTTTCAAGCATTTAATGATGTCACCAACTTTATAAATATTTGATCCAAATAATTTAGCTAAATGAATATGAAATGTAAAATAACCTATACAGTGGCCTATAAAATTATTTCTTTTAATGACAGATTTAATATTTGTCGTGTTTTTAAATGGAATTATACATAATATAATTTAAATTGCACGTAATTTCAATAATATTAATGCTAATGTGTCTCGACTATAATTAGTGAGAATAAAAGCATGAGGCTGAATTTTGTATTTTCATTTGAATGAAAGAGAGAGAGATCATATTAGAATATAATAGGTAAAAGGTAATCACAGAAACAACATTTACTTAAGCACCCCTCTTTTTATTTTGAAATTTAGACCAGTAGATAAATTTTTTTATATAACCTATAATTGGATTTAATTGTCCAATTCCTTATTATTTGCATTATCCTATTTTTTTTGGTTTTATACAGCTATCTGTAGTATTTTTCGCCTCATTATTTCGGTCGATTTCTTTATTTTTTTATCAATTGTAATATTTATTAATTTATTTATAATAATTTTTGAAATAATTCTACTATGTATTCCATAACTGTTACAAGTAATAGATAATAATAGAATATACATGTACCAGTGTTTTACTGTTGCATTATCAAGTTGACTAATTGTACCTGCATTAGCTGATAAGTGTTACGAAGATATTATCAATGAATTTGATTGATAATCTTTCTAATATCTAAAGATATTATCAGTTATACTTTCAAAGCAGTTATGGGAATTTTGACCATAAATTTAGGTCTCATCAGCTGAACATATCCTTTAAAAATATTGATATAAATCATCCACTACTAGATGAACAAACCTAATAATGTCGAAATTAATACTCTAGATTATCACCCTATGGTAATTGTAAATTTCTACCTTTAAAATATAGAATAATAGTCCTATAGTGTTTACTAAAAATTAGTTAGTTGATAGTTAACCTAATTTTATTATATTATACAATCAAATTTAAATTATATGTAATTGTTTCACTATTCTAATTTCTATATTTATTGTATGTAGTTGTAGTTTTTAATTTAAACTTATTTATTGCTGTTACATTTGATGTAATTATACATTTTATTGACGGAACATAAATCTAGTATACAGATATGTGCTCTCACTTTGCGAACTTTTTAATCTGATAAATTGTTTTTCATACCTACAGATATATTTATATATATACAATACTGTAGTAAGTGATGCAACATCGTAGCTCACAAATAATCAGAAATCGTAACATTAAATACATTAGAATATATGTAAACAGAAATCATTAGAAATCATTACATATGTATAATTATAATGATCGGATACAAGTAGACAGCAACTACAAACAGTGTGACATTGGAATAGATTCAAAATTCAACAAATTAGAAGTTATTACAACAGTTGTTACATTTTATTAAATGGTTATTAATGGTGGAATTTATAGGTTAGTTGAGGATCCTCTAAACGTTACAATTGATAGACGAATTTGATTTTAGATATTTCTTACTAATTTTAAGGAGAAATTTAAAAATTTTGAAAACAGCACTGATACTTTTTTCAATTGTTGAAGAACGTTTTTTTTTTTGAGAAGTGGAGATTAAAGAAGTATATCCTGGCATAGATAATAACGATAGTAAGAACGGATTCGTTTTCTTTCGTCTTATATTAACCGGATTCGACAGAAATTTTTTTCTTAATAAAACGCAGTTATAATAAATGAAAAGGGATAATTGTTTTTTGGAATTTTTTTAAATTGATAATTTTGTTATAAAAATTAGTCCTGCTGGAGCAATATTGAGACTTCCATGAAATTAGCGAAAATACACCCTTTTCCCAAGTAATAATTAATAGCTAGAGAATATAAATTATAAGAAGACTTGTTTACGGTTAACGGAAGTTCCGAAAGAATCATTACTAAAATTAATAAGAATATAAAAAAGTGATGAACTTATTTAAGATTGCTGATGTCAACTTTAGATTAAGATGTTTTATTTAGTATATATCAAAAATGTTGTTCAATTGGAAAAATCATAATGTAATGTTGACAACTTTTTAAAACTTTTCTACTTCTCGATATGTCGATAATAATCGATATATTTTTTCTAATAACAATGATAAAGTTAAATGACATGCTAAATTAAACTCATCTTAATCTAAAATTTTCATCAGAAATTAGAAATAAATCCATCGCCTTTTAGATATTCTTATTAATTTTAGTAATAATAAATTATTTTACAATTTTCGTCTATCGTAAAAAAATATTTCATGTCTTCTTTTAATTTTAATATTCTAGTTAAAATCTCCATTAATTTAATAAAAATATCAGTGTTATTTTCAAAAAATTCTAAATATAAATGAATACTCTCTAAAATCAGGAAATATTTTCAAACAAATTATCGATTCGAATGTGTGATTATAGTTACCTTAATAGCGAAAACAAACAATATTTGGTCTCGAAATTCTCGGAATACATTAAATCAAATTCTGCAATTTAAATAAATGTAAACAATATTTTAATTACTTTTCCTTGAATCAGTTTAAAACTCTGGATAAACCTAATCACGACCTTGAAAACAAAATTATGGAAACTTACACATTAAATAAAATAAGCTTAAATTAAATAAAGTCAATGTATTTTGGATTTATTCTAATGTCTATCTGTTTGTACCCTATCATAATATAATTGTATAGACTTTTCTATTGATTTCTAATTTAATTATTTATTGTATTCATTGTGATATTATGATTTCTGTATATTTCTGACTTATTACTACTTAAATCATTGTAACAACTGATAAGGCAGTAGTATCTACAAAACGCGTTTTAATAAATATGATTTTTAAATATTTCTTTTTGCATTTTTAAAAATATTAACTATGCTATTATCACTATACGAGTATTAAAGCAATAGAAAAGAAACCAAATCAAACTCAAAAAATCTTTCAATGTTTCAAATTAATCATATGTCTATATTTTTCAAGAAAAAGCATACTTTGGGCTTTAAATGTGAAACACCCTTTGCGGCATGTGCTCTTTGGCGATGGGCTGTCGATAGGCAGTGCTTTTTTACGTAAGTTAAAATTATATACTTTATTATTTTTTATTAACATTTAAATATTATTTGAATTGTTTATTTTGGCTTTCTAAATTGTGTACATTTTTACACATTTTTCTGCAGACTCAATCGATCTAGCGAAGCAAGAAGAATAGTCTCTGGTGGAGGTTTATTTCAGAAACGACGTGTTTTTCGCTTTACGTATGTTATAGTACTCGAATAATAAGCAGTAATATGGTTACTAAAATATGTTTAACTATCTCAAACATTTTTTAGCGGCAATTGTCAAAAAGAAGTTTTGGAGAACAGTGCTCTTCTGAGTGGTATGCCACAACCAACCGTTAAACGGTAATTTAATTCAAATTGTATTTATTTTTATTCTTACACTGCAATATGCAAGGTACCATGAAATTTCTTTGGTAAGATTTTTTTATCCGACAAGTAGAAATGTAGATAACGTATGATATCCTTTGATTTTAAATTTTATAAAAATAACAAACAACTTATATTTTGCAAATTTTTCATTATACTTTTACCATTACATTTTATTTATAAATATTAATATTTAGAATTTTTCTTTCTATTATTTATATTTCGAATAATAAATTTGCGCATACCAAAATCTAATATAGGTATCCATAATCTACATATTTTAACTCAATATTTATACTTTTTTCTTTGACACTAATTTTATCTATTTACTTAATCAATTCTATAATATTTGTTCTTGCTTTTCTTTGTCTACAGAACACAAAGCCTTAAAAATCTCGTCAGGTATAATTATTACTTTTAAATTATATTACATATCTGAATGAGGAGATTTACGTATATACCTAACTATACTACTCATCGTTAACTTATCAGTAGTCTATCCGCTAATCAGTTTTACCTTACACAAAATCAAACTATTATATAGACACTTAAAGCTCTACTAATTAATTACTTATACTTAATAATGCTTTTTTTGCTAACAGGTAAGTACATCTCTTCAATATCGGATTATATTCTACATCTATGGTATTCTACTGCACCACATCTATCTAGCGTAAGGTACGGTAACACAACGCAAAAGCTATTTTATGTACATCACACAGATTGGGAAAATTCGCTTCCAGACATTCTAGACCTAGACCAAAACAACTAGACAGAATATTGTATTTGCTACGAGTTAGCGCAAAGTGAAATCGGTAGCTGTAACCATCATTTATTCCAAATATGTTAGCGTTAGGTGTAATATAGCTAGCTGTAACCATCATTTAATCAAAATATGTTAGCGGGAGGTGTAACATCGCTAGCTGTAACCATCATTTAATCAAAATATGTTAGCGTGAGGTGTAATATAGCTAGCTGTAACCATCATTTAATCAAAATACATAAAGCGCTGTTCAATAAGTTGTTATATGGGAAAGAAGTTTTTAAAAAAGACATTTTCCAATAAAACATTATAGTCAAGACTGTAGCTTTAATTTATCTATTTTTGGAAAACTATTAATATTTCATATTTTTTGAAAATATCCTAAAATCTTTTTAATGCAATATGAATATATTAAGATGTATATATATTAATATTTAGATTTAGATTTAAAAATATGTACTCAGTATTTGAAGTAATCTCGCGTAAATCACTCCTCTTTATACCTACATATAATTTCACATACATATGTATACAAAGAGAACATTTCACCTGAGCCGCCATTTGAAATATGTTTAGCATTTTCATTTAGTCAATTTGTTGTTTATTGCTTCAATGGTTCCTGAGATATAACGGTTCTTATATAAACTGTTATTGACGTTTTTACATGAAAAATACGTAAACCCCTTCTAATCTCTTTTAGATTCTCTGTTTATTAAAACCAAAATTACACTTAGACAGACACGTGTACAGTAGGATAGTTAGTGTAACTATTGTGGAAATATGTATGTACAAAAATCTCCAAAATCTATAAAAGTATGATCAAAACTCATCGTACACATCGCAATCTGGATAGTGCTCGATAAATGACTTTCTCTATCAGAATCCGCAGAATATTTATTGTTATGAGTTTAAAAATGCCTTCAGTAAATTTTGATATATTAGGTAGAAGTATTATTGTTAAATAATCTCTGTATGAAGGTCTAGCTTGTTAGTTTGTTTCGCTATCAATTAAGGTGCTGATTGACTAAATACTTAGTCAGCGCTGAGTGTAAGGCAATTCTATAGGTGTTTGTAATATTTGCGTATTTTTATTGGTAAAGGTTTTGATTTCCAGTTTAGAATATATACCTTATGTCTGTGTTATTATATATAGATATATATATATGCACCAGTAAGCTTTATTTATTCAAGACACCCTACTTTAAAAGGAAAAAGTTCATTTTTAATTAATAAATTAGAACCCATTCTTTTGGTTTCTATTATTTTTAAGGAAGCTAAAGTATAACCTTTTTTATAATTTGCATTATTATTGTATAGCTTATGTAATAATTGAACTGCATATAATTGTGCTTTAAGTGTGGCGCATTCTTTTTCTAACGTGTGATATTTTTAATTATCTTACTTTCACTTATTTAATGTGAACATATACCACATAGAATTTACTTCGATTATAAGTAATATGTTTTCTGCAACCATAATCAGCCAGTGTCTCTATTTATTATCTAAAGGATTTATATTATATTTGAAAAAATACTATCAAATACAATTTTCTTTTCAATTAGTCAAACTGATCGTGTACCTATAATGTTTTATTTTATTAGATAACTTTAATAGATATTCCTTTGATTTTCTTTCCATTTTATTTTCGGCTTCCGATATTAACCTGCTGTCATAAAATAGAAACTCCCAGTCTATTACATCTAAGCTGTTTGGTTTGACGTATAAATGACCCCTCCAAGTAACCATACCCTCGCTGCCCTCTATCCCCTTATTACAAGCGATTCCACTAATCCGTATTGTTTTCGACTCTCTCATATATTATGCCAACACTTTTCTTTGTGTTTTGTTTGCAGAAGTGGCAGTATTAACTTTCTTGTCAGGTATAGTCGCGTATTTCATATACCTATAGTCCTTTTCAAGCTTTTGAAATAACATAACTCAATAATTACTTACATGTGTACATTAAGCCAAGAAAGTAGTAATACTTCTTATGTAGTGTTTTTTGGTGGTTTTAGAAGTGTGTCACTTAACATTTAAACTGTTCACTCTTACGAGTGATTTAATCTACATATGTGGATTTTTCCTTTTTTATAACTTAGTTATAATAATCTCTAATTTTACTCTCACTCGTCCAACCTTGAATCGGCTCTACATTTTGTCATTTGTCATCCCTTGAACTGTATATGTGTGTTCGCATCATTGAAAATTGAAAATTCTTAACTCAACGTGTTAATTTCTCATTTTTAACAACTTTATCGCTTGCCTAGGAACGGTGTATATAATCAGTTAAATATGTTTGCTTAATATTATAATTACATGACGTGTACATTGATATTGATACCATATCATTATCTGCAAGAAAGCTTTAACCATAGTATTTAACATATTTTCATTTTAAAGGTTAATTGAATTATCAAATAATTAATTAGTAGTTGATTGTATTTTTATATTTCATAATTTTAATTTCAACTTTATTAGGAATCAACTTAATGGAAAGACACCTAATATTTTGGAAAAAATAAAAAACGAGAAATTCTTTCACATCGTTAAATATTAATAAAAGCCAACGTGTTTTACTTACATAGTGCATTTTAAGGCAATTTATAAGTCAAATGAAAATTGATTTAAATATTATCGTAAAGCCAGCATACAGTTAAAAACACGACTTTTAAAATTTAACTTTGTGAAATTATTTCTATTTTTGTCAAAAATATTTTTACCTAAAGTTGACTCGATTCTAAAACGTTGTCAAAAGATATATTTCAATAATTATTTACAGAAATTGTATTCATTAATATTAAACTGCATTATCATAAAAAAGGCACAAATTCTTATTTTTTGTATCTAAATTTAACCAAATTTATCCCAAATAAATTAATGAAGCTTAATTAATTATATGTACTTTATAAATTAAACAAAAAACTACTTATTATTTCCTATAATAAAAGGAAATTTTCTAGTCTAGTCTAAAATCATGTTTTCTTGAACTTTAGTGTACTTTTAGGCACTTAATTTTCATGAATATCAATATTGCTTCAAAATTTAAACTTGATGAACAATTCCGAGCATTCTATTTTATTAGAATTTTGGTTTTCTAATATTGGCTTATAATAGAATTTAAATTTAAAATTCAATATTTAATAGACATATCATCGGGTAAAATAATGTTGTATGACACTATTTCTATGAAATAACTAAAAGTAACTATTGCATTGGAGAAAAAAACTGTAAATGGTGCTTCTGTAATTCCTACTTTTAGAGGTTATAGCGCCCGACATCCACGTCCAAGTCAAGGGTCGCTCACAGAGTTGGAACGGTATGGCACCCTTCCCGCCAGAATACGAAAAAATAGTAAATCAGGTGGGTGTCTATTTTTGCATAAATTGTTAATGATTTGCTGCAGCAGTTCAACATTTAGTGTTTTAAATGTGTAGCATAGGCAGGGAAACCACCAAAACGGATGTTAGTATTTATTTGGAATGCTCATATTTAAAAAGAAATGGAAAGTTGTGCCCAAATTCTACAATTATTACTGTCATATTTAAAAAAAGATTAGGCTCCAAAATTGCTATCTATTGTAAATATTGTAAATATATTACGTTTAAAAATTAACACAGTATAATCAATAAAGATGTTATTAAGGTTTAAGATTGTGTGGCAACGTGATAAACGTTTGTATGCAATTTATGCAACGTGTATACAATTTAAAAGAAATATTAGACTAAGAACTTACTCCGTTTAATATCTATTTATATTTTAAGTTTACATGACAGTGGCAAATATATTAATGACCGAAACAATAAAATTTAAATGGTGTATGGAGTAAGTACATACCGTAAAGTCGGTAAGTAAAGTCGGTATACATGCCGTAGAATTGGTTCCAGTCGTAGCCATGGTGTTTAAAGTCCATACATGCCGTAGAATTGGTTCCAGTCGTAGCCATAGTGATTAAAATTGGTACATGCCGTAGAATTGGTTTCAGTCGTAGCCATGGTGATTAAAGTCGGTACATGCCGTAGAATTTGTTCCAGTCGTAGCCATGGTAATTAAAGTCGGTATACATGCCGTAGAATTGGTTCCAGTCGTAGCCATGGTGTTTAAAGTCGGTACATGCCGTAGAATTGGTTCCAGTCGTTACCATGGTGATTAAAGTCGGTACATGCCGTAGAATTGGTTCCAGTCGTAGCCATGATGTTTAAAGTCGGTGTACATGCCGTAGAATTGGTTCCAGTCGTAGCCATGGTGTTTAAAGTTGGTACATGCCGTAGAATTTGTTCCAGTCGTAGCCATGGTAATTAAAGTCGGTATACATGCCGTAGAATTAGTTCCAGTCGTAGCCATGGTGTTTAAAGTCGGTACATTCCGTAGAATTGGTTCCAGTCGTAACCATGGTGATTAAAATCGGTACATGCCGTAGAATTGATTCCAGCTGTAGCCATGGTGATTAAAGTCGGTACATGCCGTAGAATTGATTCTAGTTGTATCCATGGTTATTAAAGTCGGTACATGCCGTAGACTTTTCTTTGAAAAACTGCTTCCATAATATCTGCATTATTTTATATTTTTTAATAATATTTCAACATAATGGTCTAGTTGTACTATTTATGCTAAATATAAGGATAGAAGTCAGTAATATGTTATTCATTACTTATCATTACTATACTTATTTGGATTGTAATTAATTGATTTTTTATTTATAATCAGTTTTTCTAAACTGTAATTGGAGAGTTATTAGCAACAGTTTCGAAACATAAATAAGTCAAATGCCGAAATTCGTCTATGAATATCTTCAAGTATATATTTAAAATGTTATACTGTTATAAATATTAAATATATAATTTACTATGTTACGTAATGTCTATGATAAGTTTGCTTGTATTCAAAGGTAGGATGTATTTAAATTCTACTTCTGTAACTTTAATGATCATAATTAAATCATTTTAAAGTATAGTGATATCAATAATTTAAACCACGAAGTCATTTTTTATTTGTTTTTTTCCATGCAAATAAGTATTCAAAAATATACAAAAAATATTCTAAAAAGTTCTCCTGGATTCCTAGATCATCATGTTTATTCAAATAATTATTATTTATCACTAATTATATGGAAGCAAGTTTTTTTAGAAATATTATTTAAAATATAGTCTTTTCATTTATAAACTTATAATAAATATTCCTTACTTATAAAATAACTATGATGATGAACTAATTTATATACTTGTTATTAAATATCTTCTGTTTTGGAAGCCGTCTTTTGACCTTACATTATATTTTAACTTTTAACATCCGGTTACAATTTACGCACCTATTCAATTTTATGATTTTATAATTTTATAAATGACATAATAATATTGTATTATATCTATTCTCTTATATACAAGCATGCAGTAGTTATTATCTATTAGTATTAGTACCGGTGGACTATGAACAGAACATTTATATCGCGTTTCGAGTATAGGTGCAGACACTTTGAACTCATATAGCTAACTAGGATTGTGGTATGAAACCCTCCAAGAATATTATATATATGTACATTCTCCAAGAATATATATTACACAGTAACACAGACTGGTATTCTAAGAAAACTCCATTATCTGGCACATCAATTATATTTTTATGCAACGCCAATAAAGTCTTATACAAATACTTAATACATGAAATTGCAACGTGGAGCGTAATTATTATTTTCTAAATTGTTAATCAATACTCCATCTGTGGACATATTCGTCTTTGTTCGAGAATTTAATAAAATTGTCAAAAAGTGACGATAAAATGGCGCACAAATCGATGGATCTAATAACACCCAGGGAAAAATATGGCCATCATCATCATCATCATCATCATAATCACGAAAAATTTACTGTTGTCAAGGAGTTAATGATAAGTCGCGAGTATATTCACGAGGAAATCACTGTAGTCTATCCAAAGGATACCACTTTGTCTGATCTGAGAAATAAAAAGAATGAGACAAAGAATTTGTTTAACCGTAGAAGCCGGGGCCACAGTTTTAATTCACTTACAGGAGAGGACAGCTTCTTTTCTTCGAAAAAAATCCGTGACCCATCACCGCCCAGAAGTGCTCCTGCTACGCGAAGATCATGGACTCTACAATCAGGTGGAGAAATGTCATCTTGTTAGTTTTGTCATCATCATTTAGTTTTGTGTGGTTTCTAGTTTTTTGGTTTAAAGGTGGTAAGCTAATCATTAGGATACTTTTTGTTCCCCCTAAAATGTTATATACTATTATTAGATTTTATTATTAAAGATTTGTAATACTATCTAATTTATGTAATGCGTATATTAATTTTTAAAAGTAGTTGAAAATCGTTGTACTGAAATATACTGCTAAATATATGACTAACATAGTATAATAGTTATTTTCGGAAATCTCACAAATTTGTTATTATACTTACAGATTTTAATATTTATTTAATCATGATTTATATATACTCGTATAAACGTGTATATAATAAATTTAAATAAATATAACTGATTTTTTAAATAAAAGCAGCAAAAATATTGTATTTCTGTCTTTATTTGCTTTATACTTGCTTCTTGAATAAATGCTACTTCTATTATAAATATAATATGCAAACATATTTAACACTTTCTAAGCATATTAATAAAAACCAGTGATAGTAAATTCGGAAAAATAATTAATAAATATTATTAAATAAATCAAGCATCAAGATATGTTTTAATTTTAGCTACTCTCATTTCCTCAGTGTAGTTGATTTCTTGGCATGTGTCTTAATTGAATCGTTTCTACTATAAGTAAGCATTTATAGCTCTGTAGTTATCATTCTATGTATCAGCGTTACACTCCACATCTACAAAATAACACGATCGTTCCGACACTCTTCTTTAAACTAAAAAACAGACAGAAACCTAATTGAACCCTTTCAATTAAGATATATATTATTTTCAATTTTACTTCCAAACTTAAAACTTATAATCCATTGCAATAACTCCTATATAACACCAACGTTAAATCAGGGGTGGTGTTTCAGATTTCTGTAGAAATTGTGATGAAGCTATTTCAGTGAAACAGTTGAAGAGAGTTTTCCTTTCGTAAAAAGGAACATTAATCTGCCTTTAATAATCAAATTACTAATAATGCACTTTAATGACTCTTTCTAGTTACCAGCCTTTCTGTTGACTATATTTAATTTAATTTAATATAATGTATAATACTTAATATTTCTAAATAATAACAATTTCCAACTAATATGTCTAAACGTTTTTTCAGAGTGTAAATTATATCAATTAATTATATAATAGATGTCTTTATCAAAACATGAGGTGTCTTTAATATTAGTCAATCTTCAACTCAATTAGTAATTAAAGCCTTGACAATGTATTATTTTTTAAGGAGTTTCTTTGTATATTTCTTTGCATTTCATTTTGCATTTTGCATTTAGCATTTGAATTATTTTATTTATTATCATGCTTATTCTTATTCTTAATTATATGTATATATATAATGAATAATACATCTGTAGTCGTATAGGAATCTCATTATATTGTCTGGCTTCTTTAAAGAGGTGTCGTTTCGTCTCGGCTCGGTCACAAAATACTTTTTTTTTCAAGTAACTTGTAACACCCACATTATTGATTTAATGATTCCATAAATACACTGAGACGGCAAAGTAGAAATAAGACCAGAAAGTAGTAAATTTGGACCGAGATGAATAATACACATTTGGCGTTATTTTCAGATTGTAATAACGTAGAATTTGAGGTCCAAACAACTAATACAAAGGATGTATGCATTTGTATATGTATGCATTGTATTACTTTTTATGTAATGCTGTATAACTAATAACTATTACTAGTTTATCAAGCAAATCATTGCTTTTCATTTGTCCACAAACATTATTCACTACGAGTCTTCCGAACACCTTTCACTCACTGTCTCCTCGCAGGGATGTCCCCAGGACCCGAGGACACAATGGACAGTATCTTCCTTCAACAGCACCCCCAGAACCGACTGGCCAGCAGTACTGATGATCCCATCACTCCCATCGATGGAGGCGGGGACACAACCCCAGACTTCACCTCGAGATACCTTCAACAACCCCCTTCCAATCACCAAAGCAACAACCTGAAGAAGCAGAGCTCCAGTCTGGCGGGGAGTGTCTCGTTGGAGAGCATTTTAGAGGAACGGAGAAGTCAGCTGATCGGAGAGACGCCTCCGAGGTCCCCAGCTGATAAGAAGGTGATTATACAAATGCCTAGTTGTCCTTAGCTTACTATGAAATATGAAATAGTAATGTATCGTAATAATAGATATACGATTTGTATTTGTAATGTATATTGATCATGTTATTCTTTGACTATTTAATTCTCCACTTGTAATTCTTTGACTTAAAAGCAGCTGTCAAAAAGGCCTTACCTTCAGCTAAGGTCAAATAATAAAGATATTTAACACAGATTTGAACACATTGAAGATGAAGATTTTGATCTAATCTAAGTCATTTTATCGAAGTATGAAATAATGACAGTTAAATTTTTGGAGAATTCTGCAGTAAAAGTCACTTTTTATAGTTAAGTTGATAACATAGTTAAGTTTCGTTAGTTTTAGGAGACAGGGTGTTAACCTATATAATTATTTATGTAAAATAGACATTGCTTTACATATTATCTATAGTGACACTCAGTTGGTGTTTTTCAGTAGGATGCCTGTCTAGATATGATATATAATGGTGAATAGCTAATATCGAAATACGTTTCTCCTAAAGACGATAGGCAGTCTTATATTATTTTGGTTGTTTGATGTATTATATTGAAACACAAGCTTATCAACGTATATTTTGGAAATCAATTACTCCAATCCTGATATTAACAATAAAAAATATGCTAATACTTGTATTAGGAACCAAAGGAATGAATAAAAAATTATTTAAACATATATTTAAATGTTTTGAAAATAAATGAACAATTTATTAAAGATTAGCTAAAATTAGAAATCAATTTATGTAACTTATATAGTTTTCAATAAAATTTAAAAGTTGGTAGAATTACAAAGATTTGGTTGGCTAAATATTTGAAATATTTAAATTCTCATTTTGTTAATTATATAATATATTCAATGGGTAGGTATACAAATTGATATTAAATTCTATAATACACATGTTAACTGGTAGATACTCGTAAAAAGTTCATAGAGCAAATCAGATTCCAAAGATATTCACTTTGGCAAAATTGATTTCACACAGTTCATTTCTAAGTATTTTCTCTTTATAATTGCATTAACGTTCTATTAGTGTATGTTTTAAAATTACAAATATGGGTCTACTTAGTATAGTATATTGATTTCTTAGAGCTTTGCATTTATATTATTTGTATTTAATGTTTGCAATCATCATTAATTATAATTTACATAACATACATTGCTATATTTTGATGAAATCACCATATATCAATATAAAAACTTTGTTATATTTATCTATCATGTTACATTAATTCGTAATATATAGGTACTAAACCAAAAAAATGGAAACCCTAAATATATTAGGTGCAAGTGAATAGAGTTCAGTAGTTAAAAATAAGCACATACTTGTTTATATATATAATCTTTATCTAAATATCATCGGGATATTACATGTTATATTTATTATTTATAAATAAACTACTCGCTTTTTACACCTGTTTGCAATTCTTTAAATCAGAGATTCTTTAATCTACGACAATCAAAAACTTCTGAGGTGAGAGTTTATTTAGAATCAGTAAGAGTCAATTATTTAGAGTCAATATATATATAACATACATATTACATACTTATTAATTATTCGTAAAATAGTAATATAAATTAATAGTTTCTAGTAAACATAATATACCGATATATGAGTGCACTTATTCTTGTATTACTCATATATGATAACATATTGGTGGTTGTTATATCATGGTTTGTTTAATACTATGTGCTTTTAATTTTATTTCGAGTACCTTACAAATCATATTTATATCCTTATATATATATATTCTATATTATACGTAATAATTAAATGTACATATTTATTTTTAATGTGAATGGAACCTTTTTAAAAATAAAACCATTATTTTTTAAATTAAAGTTTAAAATTTATATAGCTTTAATAAATACCAGGACAGCAGGATTAATTTATGTACATAATTGTTTTTATCGGAATGCTCCAAAATGAGCATGCTTTCCCCCTTCGTACTATAAATTGGCGAAATATTCATAACAAATATTTTAAATTTACTTTTTTGGTATATCACTAATATTAAATTGTACTCCAATATACAGCATTATATATACAATATTACATACAGCTTTGTGGAGGATTTAAATGTTTATGTAATACAATATTATTTGTTTCATAATAGTATGTTATATATATTTAAAATTGCAACTTTTCTAGATATTTCACTATAAAGTATACTGGATGTTTAGCTCATATAAATTAGTTATACTCTTGTAAATAATTGAAAAACATTTTTGAGGACTATATAATGTACCTATTGGGACGTCTAACATATTGAATTAGTTATGCAAAAAGTAGAACTAATTAGTATGCTGTTTATATAAATTATATAAAATGTTCAATAATTCCATTAATTATGTCTATAATAATAATAGAAAATAATCAACCATTATCTTACTTTGTTTACATCGCCGCAGTATCTTATTAAAAAATTCGGCCGCCAAGCAATTGTACACTCAGCGCTTTTTGATAATCCTGATATAAACAATTGCTTAGTCCTCAACATTTTTATAACACAAACAATTTGTTTGCCTATTTCTGGTTTTCATTTAACCCTTGCATACCGAAGGGTTACCAATAGTTTGCTGTCATTGTTATCTAAAAAACGCGCGAGCTTAAGCTCCCGTAACTTTTCTCAACTATATGTTTAACATCATTTACTAACTTTTTGATTGCATTTGCACCCTCAGGGGGCATGTTAGAGCCCTCCAGATTGCATCACCTCTTATTCGAATTTCAGTATAATTTTAAATCAATAAAAATAGTTAGAAAAACATAACTCTAATGTGCATACCTGATAATATCGTTGTATATATAAATGAATAATATCTACATATAATATACATACATATTCATACATAATAGAAAAGAATAGAATAATATTAAACAATAAAATATATAACCAGTTAGCTATATAATGTTTTAATTATTTCGAATAAATCTTTAAAACAACTAAAACAAAGAATTTTCATTTTAAACTTATAATTGACATTTTGTAAATGAAAATAAAAATGAAATATTTAATGGAATCAGCTGTAAACCATGTTGGTTTATCAGTATGCAAAATGTTAACACTATAGTCCAATTATACGTTTGAAAATAATGGGAGGGGGGGGGGGGGCGAATTCCTTTAGTTTCTGGCTGCGTTAAATAGCTCGGTATAAGGATTAAGACATTTAAATACAACTAATGTAGTACAATGTGCACAGTGTAATACTCTGTTAAAAATTTCGTTGAGTATTTCTACTTGTCACGCGCGTTCTTTAGAAAACAAAGGACATTCAATTGAATGTCATGGAATACGCCTGGTCGAACAGCAGTAAACTACAGCTATTCGGTACTGGAATACGTCTCCGTGTATGTCACTTATGGCTCCTGACCCTTTTCTATTGGACTCGCGTGACGTGACATGCTTATATCTACTATATGTATAGGGTACAATGCTTTTACTCTATTTTAAATATTGAGTATTAAAATTAGTTCTAGTATTCCTATGGTGTACCCATTTTTATAATAAAAACTATTTACTTTAATTTGAAATTTATAATATATAGAATAGTTATTTACTATACTAAAAGAAATTTACATAAGCTTCATTAAAATATCCTAATTTTACTGTATTAGTGAGTGATATATGTATGAGATGCAAATGGGCCACTATCATAATTTGATATTTGTAAAGTGAAAAATTTCGTAATGTGTAAATTTGTGTAGGTATATAGAAGCCTAACAGTGACCGCATCAAAGAAACCTTTACTCTTATTTATCTGCTTTGTTTATACATATATAGTCACGAACACGACAACTCCCCAACACTTATGCACCACTATTTAAAGCTGTAAGTAAATCTTTGAAGACCAACATTATCGAATAATTATAATGCATAAGTATTATATTGAATTACTGCATTACTGTAAGTACAATAAAAACTAAGTTTTGTTATATTATTTTGTTCATAAGGGGTTGACCATTGGAACTGTAATAACATCTTACAAAGTGAGCTTATTGAACAGTACTATAGCTTCCCATGATAGATTTGCGTGTGCTGTGTAAACAGTTATTTCCTTATAACAATAATTATAATTGCAGACATGAATGTGTTGGACGCAATACCCAAACCCAAGAAGTAATTAGTCTCGAAATGAACAGGTGCGATCTCTGGATTGTCAAGCAGGTGTACAGTATTCATTGGACCATCGCCCCTTTTAGCTGGTAGTGCGTCTGACACATTCATGTCTGTAATTATAATTATATATTTCCGGCTCAGTGAACGCTTCCTATTCATAGTTATCTCATTATTTGGAAAATTATTTTCATTCTTTAAATAAACTACTTTTTCGTTTAATTCTTAATTTGTAATTTCTCTCATATATGTATCTATTATATAACTCTGGTCATATGTTTATATCTCTGTCATATTATATCGACTTATTTTTGATTCATATTATCACGTAAATATGACTTTATGTTATGGTAAATGTTTGATTTGAATTGAATTATTAATGACTATTCTTATAGCTTGGAATTTATTTGAAGCGAATGTGTTTTGCTGCTTTATTATCTGATCATTGATCATACTTATACTATAAATATATTCTTTTTTTATTACAGCGGTTAAAAGTGTCAGTAACGCGTGACAAAAATAATACAATTTTATTCAATTTGAAATAAATAATACAAAGATAAAAAATTATTTATTAAACATAAAAGTCTTGATCTGTGGCAAGTAAAACTATAATTATAAAAATATAGCAGATCAAGATTTTATTTTTAATGAATTTACCGGCTTACAACCCTTCATACTTCTCTATATTAATTATTGTTTACATTTTAATTGAATGTTTAATGTTTTTTCATATAAAAGATCAAAAGGAAATATTTCTATGCTTATATAAAAGAATTTAAATTATTCAGTAATGATTTTATATGCAAAAAAAGTGCTTTTCATGCAGCTAAATTTAAAATCAATTTAAAAATATCTTAGTTTGATTTTAGGCTTATAACCGTTCATTTGTATATATACTTAGTTTTCAATAAAAAGTGACTAATAGTTGGTTTAGCTATATGGTTAATTCAAGTTTTATTTGCTTTCTGTTTCGCGATTATTATCTTAAGATGAAATGTTTATATTTTTGTCATTCGAATTAGCAAGAAATCACCATTCAAAGCAAAAATTACCAATGAAACCTTTAATATACCATCTCTGTCCCTCCCCATGCGCACTACAGGGACCTTCGCGGCATACCAGTATTGAGTCAGAGGGGTCCGAAATTTCTCCAACCGCTGTCGAGGACGCGATGATTCATCTCCGTGAATCCATAAAATCAGCCAATGGGGGTACTTCTTACCCCCTCGCCAATGACCAACCAATAACAAGCTCCAGTTCCCGAGTAGCCAATAAGACGCGAATGCCCAGTCTTTTGAGTGTCGTCCTTCTGGGGCTGATTCTCTTTCTTCTTGGGTTGGTTGTAGTCTTTGAAGGGATCATCGAAGTGTCACCACAACCTCGATGGATGTCCAGAATTGAAGATCGGCTATATCTTCCAATGAAGCGGAAGTTTTTCGCGTAAACCAGCTAACTGCCGCAGTCGTGGGAAAATTCCATCACGTATTTCGATGTATACTTACCCTACATTAAAACAGCCAGATGACGTCAGTGTTAGAAACGATATGGTTGCACCTTTGTTTACCTATCTATATATTATGTACCGCAAAAATATAATTTGATACTGATTTTACTGCAAAAAAGCAATATATATATTTTCCAATATAACATTCTCGATGTCTTTGACATAAACAGATCGAAACTTTTACTTCTAATTGAGCTTTTTGAAAAGACTATTGGTGTTAATTTTTCGTTTCAAAATTAATATATGATCATGTAGGTTTCATACTAAATATAATGTGTTTCATATTGTACTCTGTAAAAATATAAGAACTTGGCAGCCATACTGTCAGTACTCCCTTTTAGTGTTCATACATCTTATTTCATTAAAAAATAGTTCTCCACATTGTTTACGACAGAAGACCCCATTATATCTTTTGGCTGTGGACTCAATTGTCAACATACTATGAACAGTATTATGTGTTATTATGTTGCGTCTTCGTTTATATTAATATGTAAGAATACATACTACATATATGGTATTTTATGAGATAATATTTAAAAAAACAACCAATTTTAAAATGATACTGAATTATTTTATATCATTTATCCAAATTTTTTAGAATAATGCTTTATTCTTGGAATGATAATCTTGCTGTACATAGTAGTTTTCGCCTGGCATATTCATTCCAGATTTAATTTCTTTCGTTCACACACCTATTATACATATCAAACATATTGTATATTGTGTCTTTCTGATGTTAGTCATTTCGCTCATACTTGGCTATGGTTACTTATATCTTGCTGTAAGTACATACTGGTGTAAATCTTTCTTCAACTCCCTTCCTTTACCAAAATTTCCAGTCATGTATAAAACTCAACCCCGTTCAGTTTATTAATTCGCGCTTTATTTTTCGATTCGATATTGCTCTTTTTAGCTACGACACATTCATTTTCAATAACAACACTCAAAATTTTCGAATTGAGATTTTTCGACTTCTTCATCTCTCTCAATCTTAATTTGTCTCGTATATCGAGTCTCCGACCCACTTTTCTATTTGTTTGCCTAACCTCCCTTACCAGTCCAAAAACTTTCTTATATATTGCCAGACGTCATAGCTTTTTTAGTTTTCAGCGAAAGTCGCTTCTAAGACGGAGAGAGGTGGAATGGGTGATTCTCTCATCTTTCTCTCTCCGTCTTTCGGCATGAACTGTTTCTTCGGTTTAGTTTTATCAACGTTTGACTGCTGCACTTAATATCGCAGTTTCATTCGCCTTTACTCTTCTCAATCTCTCATTAAATTAATATTGCTTTTTTCTTATTCTGGTCTCTTATTTTGAATTAAGGGATTAATAAGTATATATGATTATAATCATGCGCTATTGGAGAGAATTATACCTATATTTGTCTATAGATATATATGTTAATTGTTTTAACAGAATAAAATAAACTGCACTTCAAATATATGATTAAATTTTCTTTTCTTTATTTTAGATCCTTATCACATTTAAATTGTGACCATAATTATAACACAGCAACATCTAAACACACCACAATGTATTTGAAGCGGGATGGGATACCAGAAATATAGGTTTAGTTTTGAACGCTAATTATGTTATAAAGATTTAAAAAAGCGCAGCTACAAAAAATTACATCAGATTTCACTGAGATAAATACATTTTTGTATATGTATAAATGTAACATTATATTATTACGTACGTATATAATTAAATTTTAAGAACTTAGATATCCAGGTATTAGTTATAAGCTCAGATATCGTTTTTTATTAAATGTAAATCCAGCTTTTATTATTCAGGGCACCTAACAGACATTTCTCAAATTTCCGGAAAATCTTATCCATGGGCCAATGGCTCGGTGGAATTTTTTAAAGGTTTTACAACGTACATAGATTCCATAATAAATGAATGCAATTAAAAGTTGCTGTTGTACTGTATTTATGTTTCATTAAATCTATATAAATATGAAACATATTTAATAATCGAGGCATGTAATAATATTTGTATTAGGCATATCAATATGTATGTTATATAAGCATTGAAAGTATATAGTATCTCAATTATTAAATACTCCACCCCCGTAATATTTGATACATATTATTGCTTTACTGACCCAATAAAAAGTTGATCACATTTTTCGAATTCCTGACTTTTAGATGCCCTGAATTATTATTGAATTCAGAGCAACATAATTTATAATAGGTAATTATATTAATACATAATAACTATTCGTCCTTATTTTTATTACGTTTGTTATAATTATTTAGCTTAATGTCTAGCTTAAAGCTATGAGAAGAAATTTAAAAAATTGAACTGATAGCAGCATTTAAACTAAACCACTAATATCATAATATCAATCTAAGGGTACCAATGTCTAAACCATTCAACTTGAAAAGAAAAAACAACATCATTAACAGCCTCCGTGTATTTCATTGCAGGCTGACAAAATTAACGTATCACAATAAGAAACAATAAATCTCATCTTTTTGTTTTACAAGTACATAACTACAGTAAAAAGGAAAAGCACAAAGTCCAACCAGCGTTAGCATACACAACTTTCCAGAAGGCATACCAACATTATATCATGTAATAACTTATGTAAGGTATCTATGCATACATGTCTGACCGAATGCAAATTAATACAACTGAACGAAAAAATGGCAGCTTGAGTCAAGTTGTAAAGCGCTGCGAAACCACACTATATTATTATGTATATCCTAATATGCTGAGGATTTTCAAGTACTATGTAGCTTTGTTAGCAATTTAATGAATTCTGTATGTTTTAGTGACAAAAGAAACGCTAAGTAGGGATTGTAGGGAAATTAAAAATATACACAACCAGAGAAAAATAAGATTAAGTATATGTATATATCGTGTACTGTACTGTAATGTTAAATGACAGAGCGATCAATGTCAACAGACGGGTACATACTAATAGAAAGATGCTTGCTTATTTACACCAAGACATTGGGTTTATACCCCGCTATGCAAGTTTTATACATGATGCACATACATTAGTAGAATGACAAATAGTAACGACGGACCACAAACAGACATATAAGTGTTTTATTTACTGGATGAACTATTTGATAGGAAGAGTAAGTCAAGTTGGGAAATGGTTTTACATACATAGAGAATGCGCCACATATTTCAGTAATTAGATATAACAAACACCCAACAAACAAAGTAGAGCCGCGTCTTAAACTTATGTGTGCTCTTCAGTCATACATTTTTGGCTTAAAGCGGATAGCACGAAGAATATAATCGCATTTATGCAATATGGAGAAAGTAATGTATATACGTCACTGTACAGTTATAATTATTGTTAAGGAAGAACATTTTTAAATTGTTGTATCGATGAAAAAACAGAGAAGAAAATGGCCAACAAATAATACACCATTAATTGCAGAAAAAACTGCCCACATAATAAAACACATAAGCAAAATCAAGAAACATGTTTGTAAGAGTAATGCCACAGCATGTTTATTGTACAATATCAATAAGAATGATAACGGGTTTTCCAAAAATACAGAATATGTAAATAGAACAATTTTTGATAAAATATATAGCTAATAAAAAATATGATTAAATATTATATTGTATATACATAGACAAAATTTGGAGCAAAAATAAATCAATATACGTCAAATACTTCGTTGATATATTAATAACATGTAATAAAATCTGAATAGAATTTGAGGAAAACAAGCAGCAAAAGTACTCTGGTAACTGGCCTGGAAAAATAAACAGAATGAGGCGGAATAGCAAAAGGAACATCGTTTACGTTGGGTAAGATAAAGTTGAAACTAGAAGAGGGTTGGTTGGGTTTTTTTAGATAGGCGCCAGATATATACCTCCCAACACTACTGTTATAATGCTGAAAGACGCGAGTAAAAATTTAGTAAATATAATAACAGTAACAATAGTAGTACAAATAATATTTTAATAAAGAATACTAAAGAATTGACAAGTTATAAACAACATAATAAAGAAACAGTGTCCAAGACAAGAGAAAGAATCAGTACTCCAATATTACTTCAAAATAATATGTATGCTCTTAATATGAATTATTATACAAGCAAGAGGGCGATGGCAAAGATTAGTATTATGAAGGCAGAGTTGTTTTACTTGTGAATGGGAACAAGTAGTTTTATAAATAATTCATAATATATTGTTGTGCTTACACCCAAGTTATATAAATGCTCAGAGGTAATTTACAAAAATTATAAAATACTGTGCGTAAGTACTAACATTTTGTCCCACATTGTCCGATATTTCAAGTTAAACTATCGAGAACACTTTATTGTAAAATAATTAAATTATTTTGAAAAATGAAGTAAACATATCAAATGCAAAGTATTTATATTTTTAGTTCGAGAAAGTTAAATCAAATACTATTGCGATAGAACAAATGTGTAACGAGTTAAGTACTCTTTAAAAGTTATCTGCCTTACGCATAATAACATAATAATTTAAATGTTATAAAAAGCTAAATTAGTTTATGCAAACAAATACGAAATATCTGTGAAATACGCCTAATTTAAAGCTTCCAAAATTCAATTAGCTAATACTCAATATCATATTATACTCGTGTATACATATTCATAACATGGCCACTACTGCTCCATCAGACAAACGACACAATGAGATAGAGAGGGAGTGAATAAAGGCTCAAGTGGGCTTCTCGGGTATGTCGGAACAAAGGACTTCAATACTCTTAGCAGTGGAGAGGGGAGGTCGCGAATAGTAATGACCCCCAGAGCCCGGTTGCGGATTGCCTGGGACCCCCAGTGACTGAGCACCAACAGGGGGCGGCGGAAGGCTAGTTCGCTTGGACTCGCGGCCCCCTGCGATTATTGGTTGAGGTGGTAGAGTGACCTCATCGTCATCTTCCTCATCATCAGCATTCTCTGTGGGCGCGAGGACTGTGGGACTGATTGTAGCAACAGGGGAGCTACCACTAGTTGTTGTAGGCATGTTGCTGATGTTGGTGACAATTAAATGGAGAGAGTCCACTGAGCGCTTCATTAGGGAGAGCGGGTTCTCCGAGGATGTTGTACTCAGGAAGACACCCTTTCGCTTGGACCTGTCCCGGCTGCTGATGTTACCAGTTGCGGTGTCGGTAGTTGTGTTGCTGCCGTGGGATCGAGAGGTGAGGGAGAGGAGGGGTGTGCGAAGAAGTCGGTGTGACCGCCGCAGGGCTGGATTCGAGAATTCTACAGAGGAACAAACGACGAATAGAATATATGGATGGAATTCTGTGACAGACAAAAAGCTTTAGAGTAAAATCAAAAACCTTACTACCCCTAAAGCCAATTCTCCCTTAAGTCGCACCACTTCAGGTATAATTATATGCGGGTAGATTTGTACCAAAGGCTTTCACACGTAAACTGAATGACAAAAATATAAGAAGTGTACGAGAATTATATACTGTTACAAAAGTACATATCAACCTCAGCTATATTGTCTGAAAATTAGTTTTTGAAATATCCGTAAATCGCTTAGAATTACAATAAATAGTGTTGAAGTGTAAAAAAAGTAATTAGTACATCATAATATAATATAATTTACTCGTACAATAACTTTAAATATATCCATTAATTTCGACGATGTTTATACAATGTTTAGGGTGTCTACGCTTTTTGTCTATTCAATTATAGGAATTTCAAGGAATAATAAGAAAAAATCAAGGAATTTTAAAAGGAAAATGAGCTAAAAGTGACTTAGTAAGACATATTTTCAGCTATATAAAAAACATTACATAGATAAATCAATAAACATTAGTAGTTTTATAATTACTATATTTGAAAATAAACTAGATTACATTACAAATGCATGTTGATTTCATAATCCATTTGCCATGTAACAAAGAAACAGAACAAGTAACAAGTTATGCTTTAGCAAAATCAGTCATCAAAGAATTGAGTTTCTAAGAAACATGCTGTATCTGATTCCTTTTTTATGGGCAGCTCTGCACAAGGCATTTGTCTCCACAATAAGTGATATGCATCCTTTGTCTTCTGCCAATTTATATGCATTTCTAACCAGATCCTTCTCCTGCAACTCCAGTCCTTGACGCTTTGATTTCAATTCATCAATTTATTGCATGGCTGCCCTTTTCCTATTCTGAACCTTTTTATCCTCTTCTTTCTTCTTCAGATCACCAAGATAGATGTGGCATCGTTATTTGGCACTGCGAACACTGGTCATCAAGGATGGAGATATTTCGAAATTGCAACAAAATAAGGAACAAAAAAAAATTACAAACCTCCCAACATAAATTTCAAGGAAATTCAAGTAATTTTCATGCTATGACAAAAATTCAAGGAATTTGAAGAAATTTGAAGGAGCGTGGACACCCTGAATGTTCTCGAGGATAAATTATTTTTTAAGTATGCGAAATGTAAAAGACCACATTATGAAAAATTCGCGTACTTCTTCAAATATCAAAATTAACATACGCTTGATTACTTTGTCAACTTTTTAACAAGAAAATAGTGTTGAACAATATATCTGCAGTCAATATACAGTAAGAATTACTGGTCAACGCATTGGAATATAGCCAAATTTTGTTAAGAGATGATAGGGACACTGTTGAAAAGGACATCAGATACGTAGAAGACATGATAACAGATGGCGATCGAGTCAGCTGCAGAGCGACAGGGGTTCAGAAGAGAACAGTTTACGAAGTTATAGGTGTGGAGCACCAATGTGATACTTGCACGTGGATCCTCAGTGATCAACAGAAGTACAATAAGGTTCGGCTTTAGTTAAGGGTTAGAATAGGTATTGCTTAACGTTAGCAAAGAGAGGTGGAGAGGTGCGGAGAAACCATCTTGGTATATAAACTTAACTTGTGATTGGCATATCTTCAGAAACAAAGAGGGAAGTATAACCAAGCTAGTCTTATTCAATAACTTAAGAAATGAGTGCCTTTCTAAATAACTTTCTTGCAAGCTCCTTAACTAACCGATACATTTTCACACCAAGATCACTGAAAAAAAAACGTCATCGAAGTTAACGGAATTATTTAATGTTACCATAAGCAATATAACTTATGAACATAAAAAATCTTTTTTGGAAAAACCATAAAATATCAAAATATTATTATCTAAATTTAGCAAACATAGAAATTTTGCTTTTCAATTGTCAAATCTTTAACCCAGATAATATTATGGGAAATATAGAAAGTGATACCAGTATTATCTATTTCATTTATTGTATTTAAAAAATATAAAACAATCTTCATATTTTTGAAAACACAAAAAATTACCCAGTAATTATTTAGTTACAAATTATATTATATTTCAATAACGACAGAAACGGCAATGGTTTTATTAAAAACAGCCATGGACACAATTTGCTCTTGTCACATTGGCACTCAATACACATTTGCTGAAAAATATATTTCACAAACAGAGTCCGTATTATACTTACCTAATAGGAGTAAGAGGTGTGTGCTACACAATCACATACATATTTCTTTGATATTTGTCATATTGAATAATTAGCCGTACCGATGATAATAATCTTTGACTAGCTAACCAATACTTATGTCTAGTAGCTGTATGAACCGCTCTAATATGGTCACGTAAAAATGATTTTCTATATTATGGCAATATTATTAACAAAGTATATTAAGATTATTATGACTTCTGACAATAAAAGGTATCTGAAAAGATTTGTCTGAATTTAATTTAAACTACGTAAACAATATGTTATAATATGCTATTAGTTATTGATTTACTAGAAAGACCAATCGTTGTTGGGATATTATACACAAACAACTTCGTTATCAGGTTATTTTATAATTTCTTAGCATTAATGAAATATACAAATGGTTCATAACATATTTTTCAAAAAAATCATATTTTATAAAAAAATTAATTAAAAATAAAGTAATTAAGAAACATAAAATTAGTAATATAAACATGTATTACTATTTTAAATCGTAAAATACAGATTTTATTTAGTGATTGTACAAAATAGTGTTAGAAACTGTTTGTTCTATACTGTTAAATAAAACATAACTCTACATGACCAAGGAAGTATATATTCAAACTCAAAATATAATTCAAAACAATACAATACCAATCTGTCTTCAAATAAAAATGTGTGTATGATATAGGTATATGACAATATATTATAATGGTAATGATAGTAAAAAGTGCTTCTATATATAATTTGAAAATAGAAATAAGATTATGATTATTGAATATATAATATGTACGAGTACTCGTACAAGGTATTAACAAAAACATCACTAAGCACAATGAATAAAATAAAAATTACTATTATCATAATATTATTAAATTAGAAATACAAAAATTAAAATTCTTAATAAATTATAACAAAAATTAAAATATGAATTGAAACTCAATTATCATGGAAATTCGAAACATTACACCAACTCGGGAACAAAGCTATAATTTTCAGGTGATAATCTAATTAGTAAATATAAAGGATAAGAATTATTTAATTAAATGCAAAATAATAGTTTTGAAAAGCATAATTTAAAGTATGATTATAGGAATGGGATGGATTAAGAAAAATATAATTAATTTTATAGAAATTCCAACGCATTTTAACATTGGAGACAAAAACCCATGTTAACTAAGTTATTACTTAATAATAATCGGTTAAGAATATAAGTAGAGAGATCACACCCACAACAGATATTTAATAATTTTGGTAAGAAAAGGTTAGTCAACAATAATATATAATATATTCTATATATTTTTATGTAAACTAGTACTAGTACAATAACATAATATTACCAGGGCCAATATTTATGAATAACACCGATAGATCAATATCACACATTAATTTTTGTTGTGGTGAAACTAGCACACAAGATTAAAGCTAGTTTCTATCAAGTTACATTTGTAAGCGTTATTTCAGTGCGTTACAATAACTAATATTCTTGTAGTAAATAGTCATCTGGTTTAAATGCTATTTCAGGGCAATACGATTATAAATATTTTGTGGTAAAAAAATCGTTTGGATAGTTTATTTTTATCTATTTAATCCTTAATTCGTTAATAGTATTAAATGTAAGTCATTGTTAACATTAATGTATGTACGTATATGTGTACAAAATCGATTTGATATAATTAATATAACTACTAACGAGTAACTAGTATATTTAACTTTTAACTAATTAATTAATATGAAAAAATTGAACATTTGAAACCGATTGCCGAATTACAATAATATATTATTTGATCACTGCATTGTGAATGTACTTAATAATGAAGAAGAAGTGGCAAGGCATAATTATGGTGACGGTAACGCATACACTTACCAAATCCTATTAATGCATTCTGGAAGGATGCATAAGTGGACAGAGTGTACACTTTGATATTAATTACGATAAAATAATACAAATACTCATAATTTTGCAATTATCCTATCGATATTAATTATGATAAAATAATACAAATATTCATATAATTTCGCAATTATCATAGACATTTTCATAGGGCAAACATATACTATATATATATACCTATACAATGCTACTAACAATTAATATAACATGCAAATACTAGCTTCAATTAAAATTAAACAAAAAAAGAGGATTTTATGTATCAGAATTGATTTTATGATTAACACTTTGGTTTATCATTTGGTGTTATAATATGAATATTAAAATTACTGAATAAACGAACTATTAAAACCTCTTAATTTAAACAAAAAAATATTTCACGATGTGTATATTATAGTATACATACTTTAGTGACATATAAAAAAATATATATATTAACAAAGTCTTCAAATCACTTTGCTGACAACTTCATTTAAAATAGTTTATTAACAAAATCTTACAAAATAATATGCAAGTGTATCTGTCGACGGCATAGGAAGAATTACAAAAACTTAAACAGATAAAAAATAGTAGTCAAACTCTGAAATTACAAACTATCCTGACATTAACATTTGATTTAGCTGACGCGATGTACTAAATATTCTGAATTAATTAGTTAGATTCCCATATTAAGATCAGAGAGTAAAAAATAGTTGACAAGTAGCAGTCATGCATTGAAATCAAAGTATTTACCTGTGTTACCGAAATCCGAAGCACTTTCAGAATTGCCAGTCAGACCATTGATGTCGGAAGCACTGGCCTCTGTTTCTGATTGTCGTCTGCATCGAAAAATATGAAGTTGGAAATATGATAAATCCATTAAATGCCACATAAATCATTAGTAGTTTATGGATTTATCAAATTACCTACAAAATAAAAGTAGGAAAAAGCATATCCTACTATAATATAAACATATAAATTAAGTTCGTTTATCTTTAGTTATACGAATTTCAAATACCAATAAAGTAATCAGTATAATCTTTTACAAATAAATATATTCAAATTTATATTAATTCTACATGATTTATTGATGCATATCAAACTAAATAAAAGCTACATGTGAAAATATGTTTAAATCTAAGATATAATTAATACTTTTTTTAGATTTAAACAAGTTTGGCAAAACATTATTTTCCCATTAATAATAATTATTAATGGGAAAATAATGTTTTGCCAAACTCAGTCCTCATAAAAGGTAACGAAGATCAACATACTGCTGAACCATTTAACTTATACTGTTATAAAACAGAGTATGTTCGGTTAAACGTATTTTAATATAAAAGGGGATATTAACTAAATTAGCCAACAAATTAACTTATACTTATTGCGCGTTGAATGTCAAGCACATATAGTTTACTAGTGGCATAATTATATATTTTAAAATCGGGTACAAGTTTGAAAGGATTCAATTCAATTCATAATTTAAATTTAACAAATTATTTATTTTTATCGTAATCGAGCGTTTTAGAGTAATATTGACATAATTTATATCTGTTACAATCAAAATATGTCATTTTTAGTAACTAAAATACTCCTTGCCAACAACAATATCAGTACGTTATGGAAAGAAAGAGAGTGAACTCACCGAGTCTTCGTGAGACGACGAGAACCAGCGTGTGAGGCCGCCTCAAATGCAAGGCCCCGCTGGAGCTGTTGAGCCGAAGCAGAGGGCCCCATATGACGCCCGTGGCCATGATTGCCACTTGACGACGTAGTAGGGCTACCACTTGCCGAAGTGTCAGCGGTCGATGGTGCTAAGCTTGTGGCTATAGTAGCAGCCCGCCTTATTGCAGCATCGACAAAGCGTTGGACCAGGTCACAGGCATTCTCTGATTGGGGATTAGTTCAGCCAGTTAAATGAGAGAAATTAATTAATAATGAGCAACTATAAAAGTAAACAGTGATGATTACTTCATTTAACAAGGATTTTTAAACACGAATTCTTATAAACAGGCGGGGCAATATTGACTATTTAAAGGTAAAGTTATGTGATATCCGGCATAGAATAAAGTAATTCAGATTGAAAATAGAACAATTTGAAACTATTAAAAACATAAGAGAAACCATGTCAACTCAATAAATGTTAGTGAAAATATGATAAAAATAAACAAGGTTGATATAATGTTTGAGATTCAAATTATCATTAAGACCCATTTTCGTAAATAATGGCAAACCCTTTAATTCAGGTACTTTTTCATAAATTACGTAATACATCGTTATACAGAACTATATAACCATAAAGAAAATATTAGAGAGAATGTGGTTGCCCCTGTTATGATATATATCTATAAGGTAGACTTATTAAAAATTTTATCGTCTCTAATCACCGCTACCCGGAACATATATAAATTATTTTTGATAAACTGGACAAACATTTTATAACCAGTCGAATGATTAATTTCACGCGATAGCGCTAGCAGTTTACAACAACTGAAAGTACGTTGTTAGCCTCGAACCACCGATCAATCAAAGAAAAATTATGATATATTATAATATGTTTCCGGTAGCGGTATAAATCTTAACAAGTCTACCTTATAGATATAAAGAAAATATATTAAATATATATAATATGAATGTTATATATATTAAATATCTCTCAGTTAAATAATATCTAATGACATTGATAATAAAGTTCCGCTACAAGGTTACAACAACAGATATTGCTAAATATAATGTTTCTTAAGAGAATCTACTCACCGGAAGAATCCTCGGCTTCCGCGGCGCCCAATTCAAAGGTAGGCGGATGGTGCTTCGGAGGAGTAGAGGAAACCATGGGCTCCTTCGTACTCCTCTCGGATGTGGATTGTGAAGGAGTGGTGGCAGTGGCAGTAAGTAGTGGCTGTAAGTTACCTTTACCACCTCCTACTCCATCGGATGAGTACCAAGACTCTGGTTCGGGTTGTTCGGGTGATCCAATACTTCCAAATATCCAGCTCCGGTAACAGATGAGCAGTTCACAGGCCTGCAGATAAACGGTAATGTTGTTTAACAGTGCAGAGGGATTACTTTGAATTTGTGTTGCAAATATTTAAATATACTACGTTTAAGTTTAATAAATATTGAAAATTACAATATATTTACTCTGATATTATTTTAATATAAATCATAATATTATTATACTATCTATATTTATGTCACAATTGTATTTAAATATTAATCAACATCTATTACTAGTGAGTAATATAGTAAACATATTTGAATATTTATAGTATTAACAAAAGTATAAAATATTCGATTGAATTAGTCATAAAAAATAATAATAATACCCTGAGTGAATCAATTTTTATTAATCTTGGATGGTATGAATGAAATTTAAGAATGGTATACTTCAGTTTAAGTATATGTTAAACTTAAGTACAATAAAAAATATTCTTTATGAATTATTTCATTAGTTTTTTTGCAACCGCATTATTTATAAGGTAACTATAGTATTAGTTTTAATATTTTTTAACAATTCCAATAAAAATTATTTGCCATTACATATTACATTTTAATGCTTTTTTGCTTAAACTGACTGAACACTATTACTATACGTTATATAATATATTTATATTGAACAAATGAAATATAAGTATGTAATTTTGATAAAAATATTATTGTACACGATTTTAACAATTAATTAGTACACAATATATTAATTAATCTATTTTTATGAGCGGGCAAAATAGATCTAGTGAAAATAACATCAATGTGAATTTTATTTACAATTACAAGACAAAATCCTTACATTGTATAAATAAGTTTAAAACTCATCATCCAGAATTTTTATGTATAATAATAAAATAACGAATTTCAATTAGCTTATTTGAACTAATTTAGAATAAAATGATTGTTAGATAATATTTTAGATTATTTAGAATAACTTTTCTCATCCAGGAGCATAAGACGCTCTTTCGATTCAAATTAGCGGTCTAACATAACTACAAACCTTAAATAATCACAAGGCAAATATAAAAACTCAAATTTATAAATATATTAAAATATTAAAAAGTAAATATATATGTACATTGTGTTTTAGCAATTCGTATATTCATGGTGAATAGCATATTTATTGTATAATATTTATATTATAATATAATTCACTCATTTCTAGCTTGATTATATGACGAATATTCTATAAAATATTCTGTGTGCTTATATTATATTTAATTGAAATTATTTTAGTATTCAGATAAAATGAAAAAACAAAAACATATTACGATTTTTTAAATGAAATCAATACAACTTTTAATGTAAACTTCCACTACAATGACATGTGTAAAGTCAATTCAATATTTGTTACTGAGAGAATACATTTCAAAGTGTTTGTTGAGTGCATAGTCTGTGGGCCAATACATTTGTCGGTACCAAAAAAGGAGGAAGTGTTATACATCGTTAAAAAGCCATTGATGTGTCGATTCTAAAAACATATGATAGACATCCTCATTTGATAGCCATAAGAACAAATTATTGCAATTTTATGATTTCCTAAATTAAAAATAGGAACATTTTCAGAAATTTTGAACTAATTTTCATAAAAATGAATATTTTTATTAGAAAAAATTATGTTTTAACTATCCTTTATAATATAATGTTGTATTTAATATTGTTTATTTAATGATTTTCTTCATATTAAAAGCACTTTAAAATGCATTGACTAAATTATTTAGTAATCAGAAATAGTTTAAAATAGTTCCCAAACCATTGTTATAGCTAAAATAAGCGTAACACAGGCTTGGAAACTGCTATTAATATGTAGCTCAAAAGTTATTATCATGATTTATATATCTAATCTTGCTTGTAATAATATGTATAAACAAAATAACATGCAGCATTTTAATATAAATAACAGCTAATACATATTTTTTTCTTCAAAATATGCATTTTCATGAAAATGTTCCTATTCTTTAATATGGGAAATCAGAAAGTGCAATAATTTGTTCCTGCGAACAAATTTTTTGAAATCTAGACATTCATAACTTTCTAACGATGTATCAAACTCTTCTTCTTTTTCTGGAGTACCGGCAACCCCTTTTTTGGCTCCTGACCCAGGGACTAATAAATATTTAGAAAACATGTGTTATTCATAAATATACGGGACTACTAACTCCATTTATATACACAATAGTATAGTTTTTATCAAAGAGCCCACTCACCATAATCTGCTTGTTGAGGGCACTTTCAATTTCCTCACGATTGCTTGAGTCAGCGAGATAGTCACTTTCTACGAAGAGATTCGGCGAGAAGACAACGGCCAGATTGTGTGGACTCATTTTATTACTCGCCTCATGTTGGACCACACGTCCCAAATGCTCGCAGAGGAAGACCAGACAGTTGAGATGCTGTGTGTGCTGTCCTGACTGCCGGAGTGAGTCGAATTCAGCGCGGAATTGGGCCAGTCGTAAGTTAAGGTCGAAATTGGGGTTGCAGGTTTCCAGGAGCCGGTCACCAGTGTCTGAGAGGCGCGTGGGTGCAAATGGATAGAGGGGATGAGGTAACTATTGGTTATTAAATAAAGTCAAATTAATCAGTCATATCTAAATTGTTAATTGACAGATTTGAAATTATTCAAAGCAAAATTAAGTATAATAATTGCAAAATAGTATATTTTATACAAGTTTAATTATTTCAGACAGATTCCTAAATACTAAGCGAAATTATAAGACGATATATGATAAGCAAGCATGAATGTAATACTGTATTTTTATTTATTTGAAAAGTCTACAATATCTCATCTGAGTAAGATTGTAAAGATATTTCATGTAAAATGTTCTACAGAGAATGTTTTTCAATTAATAAATAGTTAATGGGTCACAGAACTAAGTATATTAAATATCTAGAAAATATATAAATACAAATAAATCCCCTAGAAATCATAGATTAAAACAATGTTTACATTTAGATGATTTTCAAAATATAGATATTATGAACTAATATGACACAATTTAAAGCAACATTAATTTATGAAGAAATGTTCAAATGTTAAATAATTAAAAACTTATAACATAATTATGTATATCAAGAAAATGAAACATAACTTTAAAAAAATTTAATTTTTATTTACATAATAAAATTTTGAAAAAAAACTACAAAGAAAATGCATTAGATTATATAATTTTTTAAATATATATGACATATACTAATTTGTGGTGCAGATGATAAAATCGACAACATCTATTATTGCAAAAGAACTATTTGAATATCAAAATTAGTGCAAAATAATACTGTTAGAAGTACCAATCCCACGTATATATTTTTCAGATAATCCAAAAATGATCTTACTGAATTACTCAAATTAACTTTCAATTTTTAAATTAAATATTAAAATGTATTGATGTCTAATATTGTTACGAGATAATGTTTAACGTAATTATATTTTACAAACTGTTTACACAATATCTATAACTGTCACATTTATATATGTTTCAAAAAGAAAACAATCCAAAACCAACTGAAATAAATTAAAAGTATATCATGCAAATCAGGAAATTACCCATATGAAACTCTCCGAGGAAATCTAATATTAATACAGAGGAAAACAACACTCCAAAATATCTGTTTGGTAAATAACAAAATTACTACCTGAGTAATGCTTAAAAAATTAGTAAGTAACGCAAACGTTGATAATAATATATCGACTTACAACAGTTATTCATACAACTTGAAACTCTGTCAGGGAATTAAAATAATACGTTGAGTCAAAATAAAAATAACTTACATGCTAGTAAGATAAAAACATTTTACAGCATATCACAATAGAAATACTTGAAAACATAAATAAAAATATATTACAATAATTTAAAATATTATTATAAGCAAACTTAAAACATTATTTAAATTATGACGTGAGCAAATATATATTTTACAATATTTATTTGTTAATACATGTGATCGATAATAAATAAATCATTTAAACAAATCACTGTTAGATAAATAATGTGAAAAAATCATTTATAATAAGTTATATATAATATGTTCAGACATCTTTAATGAATGAGTGAAGACAATATGTTTTAGTTTAAACTAAAAATTAATCCATAAAACAATAATATCCAAATAGTAATAGTAACAATGAATTTAAAAAACAAATAACGAGACAATAATGATTATATTAATAGTCATGCAGGTTTGTTTCAAGAAACAGATTAAACAACAGAATTATACACAATAATTAATAGCATTTTAATTACAATAGTAAAGCTATTATATTTTAAATTACAATTTACAAAAAAATTAAAATATTAGACTGAAATTTAAAATATTAAAACACAATACTCAGCATGTAACACAAGCTTCACTATATTAAAAACTTTGTAATAATATATTGATGACATAATACGTCATCTCCAATATAGATGCATTTGACATTGATATTATAAATAGAAATGAAGTTTAATAACGTATTAGTATGTAAAAGACACCATTTACATGCATTTTATCCATAAGACATGATAGTGCTGAGGCATACAATTAGTTAATAACTACACAAAATAGGTACAATAAAAAAGCTATATTTAATAACAATAGCATCAAATTTGCGTAAAAAGCATATTTTTTAATCAATTTAATATAATTAACAATTTATTAGTCTCAATAAAACTATGTATAATACTATACTAGAACTACCTATAGTAGAAAAATATAGTAGAAAAGTGTTAAGATACTAAATTGTGTATATAAAAAAAAACAATTTGAACCTTTTGGCAAGAGTCGGTCAGTAAGTTCTCTGAGGAAGGCCTTAAGAACCGCTCCCACAGCGTGCACATCAAGCCATCGTGCCGATTGAACGTCAATATCTGGCAAATCCTGCTAAGTTATAGTGATTAGAGGGAGGACAAAAAGAGAAAAGGATAAACTTAAGGAAACACCTTAGAGTTTCCACTCACACTCGCGAGTGTAAAAGAAAATTATACATATAATATAATTTATATACTCGCATATAAAGTTATGTTATTAACACAACTAAATACTTAAATCAAACAAAATTGATTAATTCGAAAAAATTAAAGAAGCAGTTTGTGAAAATAAAAAAGAGTAAATATATTGGTCTTGCTTACACAAAGTAATACAAATTACAAAAAGAATATATTTATTAATTTTCTAAATACAAATAGTTTCAAAAATTAATGACAGTAGGATTGAAAGCTATAAAACAATATTTATAAAAGTACTCAATCCTGATAATCCTGCAGTACAACAACCTTGGATAAGAGTATAATATTATAGTCTACTATCCTGAAGTATAACGCGTTACCTTGGATAACTCCGTTATAAGGTCTTCTCGAGCAGTCTTGTTACAAGATCGGCGATAGATTCCTTCAATATCCAGTCCATATTCGTCGATTATTGCGATACAAATCTCCATTATTAGTGGAATATTCTGTAGGTAGATCAAGGTGGACAGAGGGTTAAATATGGGCCTACATCATTGATTATATGCATTACTATACATGCAGGTGCCGTAAATATAAAGGTAAAAGTAACAATTAATAAACGAATGAAGGAACAAAACGGCAAATACCTCTGTAGTAGATCCCAATTTGAACTCATCTAAAGAAAAGCTAAAGGGATGTTTGGACGATATTGAAGCTCCAGCTGAAAGAGACAAACATGATTTTTACAACAGAAATAAAAGAAATATGATTCACAATTGATAATATACATATATCTAATATAAATATTAAAAAAAGTATAAAACGTTATTTTATAAATATTCCGGGTATATATTTCAAGTTATCGCTATAATATAATTATATAATAATAACATTTCCAAAAATCTACAACACAGAAATCTTACAATTTGTACCACTTTGTTTAGCAAGTTTCTTATTGAGCTTGTGAAAGAGATTCTTGCCCTTTGTAGAGCCACCCATAGAAGAATCTTCCTCTGAAAGATGTCAAAAGGACAATAGAAATGTTTTACATAATATAATAAGCTTAACCTAAACAAAGAAATATAATTCACGTGTAAATCTATAATATAACTACTCACAAAATTACTGAGATTTAACATTGTTCACATATAAAAAATATATACACTACCTGAAAAATGAATGGGAAAATTCAAATTCACACTAGATTAATAGACTCTAATCTATTTCAAATATAGGCAACTAATATAGTGTTAGGAAAATCATAATCGAAGGATGGAGTGTTATTTATAATTAAGGAATAAATAGGAACCTATGAGTGAGTGGTACAATTCTCATTATTTTTGGCAATGGGTTTCACAAGAAACATTTTTATTACAATCCACCCATGCAACGAATGGGTTTTGTATATTGAAAATTAAATAGAATACATTTTTAAGATGCAATAAATATTACTTCCATGTGATATTCAAAATAAGTAAAACATATATATATTATTAGCCTTTGAAGCTATTGAAAACAGTTGGCGCATGACTAATTGTCTCTATTCTGTATATTAAGACGACTATAGAAATATTATCATTTTCAGTTAAACTGGTAATAGAGTTACTCATAAACGAAAAATATATAAAATAATATAGTAACACCTAAAACCTGTACAGAATAAGAAAAACAATCTCCAAATAACGCTGTAACACATTTTTTAATTCAAATTCTGATTAACAAAACAAATATCGTAAACATTATAATTAGTCATTACGGTGATTTTATATTATTATTTAAGTTTCACGCCAAGTATCCCTATAAGTTTACTAATAATACTAACAAATATAGCATATTACAATTAATGGAAGTAATTGATTTACACCAATCTACATTTTATTTAGTGAACATTTATTATTATTAAATGGCATTAATATTACTATGGTATTTTACTAATGGACCAAAATACTTGTAGTAAATATTTAAATTCTATTCTAATACTGCATATTTACCTGAATGTGTTTTAGCTTTGTGCTTGAATCTAGATGACTGATTCGATGAGCCAAACCAATTTTGTTGTGGACACGATTCACCTTCTGGAAACTATAATTGTAAAAAAAAACCCTGTAATTTAGTGTTATTGGTGAGTTAAAGAACAAATTGTTAAAATAAAAAAATTAATTAAATAGTGGATTAAAACAGATAACCCCCTTGATCAAATTGAAATAATGATAAACTAAGACAAAATAGTATTATTAATTATAATATTGAGGTGGAAACAAGAACAAAGACAGTGGACCTACATAGATCTTCTCTATCCTGGATATCCAGTGTTCGGCAGAAGGATCAGCAGGGAACTGTAGGTGACACTCAAGACCTTCTTTCGTAGACGTGAAATGAAGGCGACGCTGTGAGTGACGCTTTAACTCAGAAGGAGGTCGTAGGGACAACTGAAGACGATCGTCCAGCGCCTGCACAGCACCGTATAATATACAAAAAAATGTAGTTACTGGACAAAAAGTTTGGTTGATATTGAGGAAAGTAACACACTGATATGCATAAATTATTAGAAATATATAAAAACATATTGATAAAGCTATAGAGCAAACCTCAATAAATATCCTGATAAACGATATTTTATTAATTGTAAAAATATATTTCTTTTAAGTAAATCTCTAAAAGATTGTTCATAAACTAATAATAATAGCTAAGCTCAATAATATCAAATTGATCAGGCATAAAGATTTATAAAATGTTGAGGCTTATAAAGACGATTTTTATGAACGACGTCATGCTAAAAATAGTAAATGAATTCATTCTATAAAGCAATTTAGTAATAGATGTTTTATACAAAATTTAACCTTAGTAGAAGAAATAGCAAGACAAGATCAACAACTCATCCTGACAGAAATAGCCCATCGACTAAATATAGGCTAAATAGCCCCTTTACATTCTGATATAAATTATAATAAAAGATAAATATATTCTTAAGGATAAATATTAATTAAAATTCTTAAAAACAACATTAATATTAAAAATACATCAATTAAAATTCGGAAAATAATTTAAACAAATTTAATATTAAGCTGTAAAATTGTGTTTAAATACCCAAATTATTTTCTTTGGATTTAAGAACTGCATATTGAGATTACAGCACACTGAAACACAAACTTTAAAAAACTCGATTTATACAAAATGAAATCTGAATTTGTCCGAAGCCTTTGTATTAGGCTTATGTTATCGTTTTAAGAATTTTGTAGGTAACTTCTACTGTCTGTAATCGTTCCAATGTTATTATTATCGATTTCATAGAAAGTTTAATATATTTAATATAAAATTATATATCATATTATACAAACTTACTGCAGGGTAAAGCAGAGTAGGATTAAAATGAATAATCCGCTAAATAAAATGTGTTATATTAAAACAATATTTTGCGCAATAAACTAATTAATGATCAAAACTATTTAATAATTGTCCTATTCTATACTGTTATTGTTATGAAGAAAACAGTTTGGTGCATGAATTATTCAAACAAAAAATCTCACTGTATTCAAAACGGAGTTTGTGTTAATCCTTTCCAAAATGACTCCAGGCTCATCCTCGTTGATTTGTAGACTGTAATTCTCCCATGATGTCTTATTTTGCTGTTTAGAAAATAAGTAAAATGTATTATCACATTAATTCTTCCAATAATTGAAGTGTATATAGCGCAGCATTACATATTATTTTAAAATACATGTTGTAATTTAAAGTATTATTTCGATTATTTTTAAATGCGTGTTAAAATCGAGTAAAGTAAAATATTATATTTTGCACCGAATTCAGATTTCCTATAAACGCTATACTTTTATATGTATGAACATTCACTTTCATAATGAGACGGTCTTTCGGTAAAAACATTTATTTGTGAATTCAAATTCAAACTAAAGGTTTTATGAATATTTTAAGTTTTAAAATTGACTATCCATTTTTGCAAAACTGGAGGTAGGGCTTTCACAAAAATAATTAAATATGAATTTATATGTAAGTATTATTTAAACAAACATGATAATACAAATAACAAGATCCATGCGTTTGAAATGTGGGCATAGAGACGAATGTTATGCATTAACAGGACAAGAACACAAGACAAATCCATTAATCTGCCTGATGATCAAGATCCCAGAAGACCATGAGTTAATAGCTCAAGTGAAAAAACGCAAGCTAGCAAAATATAAGCAATGTAAAAAAATCTGGAAAAGCTTAATTCTCGTAATAGTCGAAGGTGAAGTTAAGAGCAAATATAAAGTTGGAAGGTCAACTAGGTGGATTGAAGACATTCGCAAATCAGAAGATTTTCAAGCAGCAATAAAGAACGCTCAAAAAGAAACCGACGGTCTGAAAGATATGGTTTCTTGACGATGATCTAATGAAAATATGCAACGCTTTGACAATCTAGCGATAATTCGTATATACACTGAACATAATAAATTTTGCAACATATTATGATATAGAAAAAAATGTAACTTACAAAAATATAAATACGAATTATAAAATATGTATATATTGTTTTATGCATTGACTTTTGACTATAAGGGTGGAATGCACAAACCGTCCTAACTAATTTAGGAGCTCCTCAAAACTAGGAGCTCCTAACTTTTAGCAGTGTTTTTTTTAATGGTTGGAGGAGTTAAGAAGCTCCTCGCATTCCATCCTAAATTATGTCCATGTCTATTGATTTTCCTTCCTTATATTTGAATATTACATCGATAACCTGATTGACAGCATGCCTCGACATCGCAGGGCTATTATTGAAGCTCGTGGTGGTCACACTAGCTACTGAATTATCCCCCCCCCATTATGAGAACGTGATATCAAACAGTCCTCTTTAGAACTAACACATAAATGATTAAAATTATTTAAATGAAAAAAGACGGACAGAATTTACAGTCAAGACAATGCATAAAAAATAGATAAATATTTCATAATTCGTTTTTTATTTTTTTATTATGTGTTGCAAAATTTATGATGATCAGTGTACGTCTTGGACATTTTATATTATAAGGTAAAGATCAACATTTTATTATTCTTGTAAAAATACAACTCAATATAATTATTAGCACAGTCTCCAAGGTGCTTTGTAATTATGAAATGAAAGTCGCGTTTTGTTAATAAAGATGAAAATTATCACCAACATTGTTGTTCTAAATTATAATAACATCATAGTTAATGAAAATGCCTAACGTTTAATTTTAATCTAACGAAATTTCATGCATAAGTCCAATATGCACATGCATAATATGATATCGAGAAACTGGTTAAAGTGGATAACATAGATACCTCAATGCAAATTTTTGTACTAATAAATAAAGATAACATGCAAGAGAAAATCAGTAATTTTCTATTCCTAATAAATCGACTAGTGCCACCTGTGACAAATTTTTTAGCGCAGAAATTCGCAGATTAAAACATGGAACTAGTTCGATTTCTATGCGAGCTTTAAGAGACGAGGAAAACAAGCACGATGTTATTCATTGGCAAACTATATAGAGACTTGCTTTTTCTAGGCATTTGCAATAGTCAATAGGGAATAAAATCACAAACAAGCGGTCTTGTTCTGATACACGTATATATAGAATATCCATACGAAAATAATATTTATATATATTATGTATTTATATAGTAGTCGCATAGGCATACTTCTTCATACTGTATATTTTGTAAAGAGAACTACTTGCAATACAGTACATCAGTATCAAGCGAAATAATTCTAGATTATTATGCAGCAGACTAGACGCTTCCTATTAGCGCTGCGAGTGAATAAATTAAATAGTTTATGATTTAAAAAAGGCAGTACACGCTTAGTAAGAATAAAAAGTCAAACATTCACAATGAAATTATATTTATATTAAATAAATGCTACGAATATAAATAATAATACATTTAAGATGTTATTCAAAACGAAAAGATTTATATAATTGAAATAAATCCATGGATTTTAAACTTTTTAAATTAAATATTTCATCAACTGTCTAAGCGATTACTTTTGTCAATATGCAGAACAGACTTGCGAGGAGTTAGTTTACGATTTTAAAATATTAACAAAAAGCACTAAATTAAAATGTATTTTATGAATATTTAATCTACAACAAAATATGATTCAACTATAGTTACAATATCCAACATAAAAACAAAAATCAGTCTATTTATTCAATTAGAAATACATAGTACGAATAATTCTTTAGCTATTTGAATTTATATACATATAATACATTATGTTTTAAAATGTAGACAGATGCAGTATAATGAACAATCTATAAAACTAGAAATACAATGCGCAAAACTGTTTTATATTTAAAAAATCATTACATAATATAAAATACAACATTTTTATCAATAAAGTAATTGAACAATATAAAAAATAAAAACAAATCGTTATTATTTAAATATAACATTTTCAAAATATTATGCCATTTGATAAAAAGGTCTAATTATTAATCAACAGAGAAGTTACTTTAATGTAAGTACGTGACAACTACATACCAATAATAAATATTAATAATGCCAAAGGAAATAATATACGCCATGGGGAAAACTGGCGGCTAAGTTCAGATGGACGACAAAATGTAAAAATAAAAAGTGAACACAATTTAAACTAGTATATCCTACGCTGATGTAGTTAGTCTTCTTGAAATTTGATGAACCCAATAGACAGTAAATTTGCGAATAAAACAATTATTATTATCTAGGAGGCTAATTTAAAGTTTTAGTTTCAGAAAGTAATTAATACCTAAGCCTAAATAGTTCCTTGTATTCAGAAAATGATAATATTATTGACACCTAGACCAGTTTGCTAGATTCAGAAAACTGTTATATATTACCTAAAAGCTAAACAGAATCCTCATATTCGTGAAACATTTAAACAAATAAGTGTATAATTTCTTTACACTCGATAAACAATAATTGTCTAAAAGCCTAAATTTAAATGAATATTCACCTAACAACTTACTATTATCTAAATACCTATCATTTTTTAATTAACAAAAAAATAAATACAACCACCTTCATTTGAGAATCCTTCATTATTGAAAGGTTTTAACACTTTCTTTTTATTTAAGAAAATAATTAAAAACAGATTTCTTAGATTAACAAAAAATACAATCCATGCGATGTCATATCATCTTTATCTTAAACCCCATTCCTGTAAATAGTGTTGCACACAAATGGTCACTTTTACCCCTTAAAATGCCTCAAATTATGAACAAAATTCTCTATTATCAATGATAAAACTGCTCCAGTCTAATTTCATACCACAGTCGGGGGATCGATTTTAACAACATAGAAAGGTTATATAATAAGTGATTTATAAAAAAAAATCGTAATTGTACTAGTTGTTGTAATTGTTTTACATGTTTCGATCATTGGTTCTGATCAGATCTGACCGTATTCCTTTTGGTGATAAACCTGTTATGCAGCTTGATAATGTGTACATTAAAAAGTACATAAAAGATACCGAAATAATATTAGCTAAAAAAGCCCACCCCCCCCCTCACTCTTAAAAAGAAAATCCTAGATACAACAATAACTATTTTAAGTTCCTACTTACGTCTAAATATTTCGGGTACATAACTGATTATAACCCATGGGAGTGGGTTATTATCAGAGAGATCGAACTATACTATACCTATATCTAGGGCGGCAGAAGTCAATAGCTGACGTGTTAACAAAATGGACTTGGTGACTATGTTAAAGGCAGCAAACATAGGAAGTATTCAGAATTCAATTGTCAAAATTCCAAATTGAGTTTCATGTTATTTTGTGCAAAATCGTATCATTTTGTTAACAAATAGTATAACATTGTTTTGAAAGTTTTTAAAAGAGACGAACTTATTTTTATTTAGTTTTTCACGGGGATTCTAACAATATAAATTTCGTTCTTTACAAACATATAGTTAGCTGTCTATTTTACTCTAAAAATGAGCAATTTATAAATTGTTTATAGGAAAATATATTTTCTTGCCAGCCAAACGAGGTTCCAAATTGGTTCCGCAATTTTTTGTTTACTTCACATCTGGATCATTAAAAGTATAATTCAATATCTTTGGTTAGTATACTTACCACACCCTTATATTGCACGAGTTTAACTTGAACAGTTGAGGGAATATTTAAGCCTGGATTTCGGAACGCAGCTTGAATCTTTGGAGTCTGCAATGACACGACAAGATACAGATATTAGTTTACGTTAAATAAACCAATTGAATAATAAAAACCGGTGCATATAATATATATATATATATACTTTTAAATATTATGTCTAATAAAATGGGTTATAATGTGTATATCAAATTTACACATTTAATTTTCATTAAAAACCAACAAAAACTTTAAAAGGAAAAATAAGTTTGAGTCAATACGAATGACTATTGCATAATATCTAACGCAGCGCAACAACTCTATAACATAAATTAGAAATAACACGTGTCAAAGGTGAAGTGAGAAAGATCAGTGAAACTATCATATTACGACAAATATATTTGGATTGGTGACAACTTATCGCTCTACTACTATGAAGTTTTATAACTTTATAATTAAAAACTATTTTAAATATTTGAGGTGGAAACATCGATTGAAAATATGCAATACTTACAAAACTTAATAGAAAAATATGTTTAAAGCTAATTAAAATAATAGCACACAATGTATTACAATAATACACAAAAATGTGTTTATCAATGACCCTAAATATTTTTTAGAATGAGAACATGTCGTAAACGTGAACAAAAAATACCACTGTGGTCCTTAATTTAAATATATAAAAGCAATAAACCAACTTTTAGAATTAAAAATCGAATAAATTCGAAATAAAATACATCACAACGAATTATAATAATTATTGTCTAAAAATTACAACCAATAATTTAATAAACCAACTACAAAGTTAAAGAAATTAAGCTCTGCATAATAATATTTCGAAAATACATTTCCAAATAATATTTTTCGGCTAAATGAAAATCAATTATTTCTAAAAAAATATACTTTTTATTAAAACTAATTACTAGAATAAATTTTCAATAACACTCGGCAACTAAGCACTTAATGACATTTCTAATGAAAAAGTTTCTATTCAATTTATCCGCTAAGCTTAAACACGCCAGAGAATCAGAAATTAGTGTGAACTATGCCGTAAGTAGATACATCACACCATTAAAAAGCGTTTACTTTAACAATTAGAAATAATGAATATGAATTTGGTTTTAGCCAAACCAGTCCGTATTAACTCAATCACCAAAGTCAACACGTTTAACAGTTGTTTATTAAAAGCATGGCGCCTCACACTTTTTAAAATTATAATTAAGTGTTTAATACAATATTATACAGTTAGGCAGTTAAATACGTTAGCAGCAGTGGTATTATTACGCTGCCCCATCAACTGGTTAAATAGTGAGAGGCAGGGCGGAGCAGGGTAAGGGGTGTAGTGTGGTGGACTTCGTGATCAATAAGTATGATTGAATCATAAGAGTACTACAATAATTAGCCGCTCACACATGATACAGAAGAGCACCTATAATACAAACCTTGCCAGATTTATCCCCATCAACAGCTTTCCACTTGGATTTGGACTGTAAATAGGTGTACGCAGGCAAATTCATACATTTAAGAGCCCAAAGTTATATAAATATCCCCTTTCCACGCTAATAATATAATACCATTGAAAATGTATAATGTATCCTTAGAAGAGGTACAGGTATAGTACGATACATAACATATTATATATAATTTACTAAAAGAATAACTAATTAATATTAAAGGAAAAATACAAAGATCGGCCACACTTACTAAGATCTAGCAAAATCAAAGAGCGTTAAAATGATTCAGCCACAATAATCACACACAACTAAGCGTATTATATGGAAATTAACTACTCTAAGATATGCTAATAAACAAATTGTACGGGCAAAATAGGAAAAATACGATTCGGCAAATAAAAAAGCTTTCAATAACTTCCTTTTCCTCCTTGGTTTAGCACATAAATATCGCGGGTTAAATAATATACAGGAAATAACTTAATTAAATCCAAATTAACCTCAACTTACTATAAACCAAAACTATGGTAACTTAATTCACTTATTTAGCTGGGTGACAAACAATAAATCATAAGTGGTGTTTTGCCAGCTAATATTATATAGAGAAATGTTCACAAAATATAAAAGTGAACTATAAAATATTAAGATACTACTTCATAATTTTACATGTATATATTTACATTAATAAAGTTACATGTAAAAATATTTAAATATTTAAATATTCGCAGAATCTAGTAATTTAACACGGTAAATTTCAGATTATACATATTATTATATTCTATTAACATATTATGTAAGCAAGGTTCAACGACCTAAATAACTTACACTCTCTCCAAAAATGTGTTTCAACTTCGAGATGTTTTTTGACTTCGGAGTATCTCCATCGATACTGCAATATTTTAAAGTATATTCAAACAGCATTGTAAAAATGTATTTAGAAATTATAATATTATCATGTACACTGAAAAAGGAAATGCACAACTACTACAATGAAACTGAATATAAAATAAATAAAACCAAAATGATACCATGATAATAAAAGAACAATATGTGAAAATCATAATGATAGTAATAACAAGAACAAAAATGTTCATAAATAATAATAATTATAGAATAAATGTGAAAAGTAGTAAACTACAGCAGCTGCTCACAAACACCATAATTATAGTAATGTTGCTGTTAAAACCCACACAATAATCTGAAAACATCAATTTTCAGCTTAACATCGATTTCAGCCCTTCAGTATTGGGTACATTATTACATTCGGCAGCTATAGAACTAAAACATAACTGACGCTCACAATGTAGGACTAGCGATTACATACTTTAGTGAAAAAATAATAACGCTTCCTGTAAAGTTATAATCACAAAAACTAACTTATAACATTTATTTATGTGTTGCAATGGGTACCATTAGGACATTATATATTTTTACAATATTTATATTATTTGAGATTGGTTTTGCATTTCTAACTTTATTATAACTTCAAAATATCTACTTCCTGATTCTGTAGAGCTAACGACAATATTTCATCATTCAAAAGGCAATATAGTTCTATTAAAAATAAACGTTACATTAAACATTTTATCGATTTAAAAATTAACTACATGATATTTTAATACTAAAATAAGAGAGATCATAATATAATTTGAAAAACAATACACGATATACTTTTGAATAAACTCAACTCAAACTCAATTCACGTTTTTTAGATGATCAGCTGCAGCTATGTAGATGTCTAGACTTGTGCATATTCTGTGCATGAGTAGGGCGTCATCTGGAGAGATGCTCGGCGTAGACTTTTCCAAAGGCGTCTTCCATAATACACAACTAATTAAGAAAGCCATCTTTCAGCAAATAACGCTGCTCGAGTTGGAAAGTTACTGGATGATGATTCATCGCTATCACAATCTCGTGGTCTTAACCTTGTCGAGCGCGTCTAAGATGCAATTTTTCAAAACGTCAACTGTTGTTTCTTTCCAGTTCATAGTCGGTTCGATGGAATGGTTGCGAGCTTGAATGCAGGAGTGAAACAATTTTCCTCAGGAATTCGTTGATGGTCTTATCCTGAGCGTTCCCAGACGAGTTCGAGCATTGATTTAAGTCAATGGAGGTAATATGAAGTACAAATTCACCTAATAAGTATTAACTTTTGTGTTACTAATCTGTGTTACCAAACCCTTTACAGAGAACACGAAGTCAGCTTTTTAGAGTTACCACCAAATTATTGATACCATAAAAGAAAATCTAACTAATTTTTTCATTCTCTATGGCACGCATAATATATATTATTATATAGTAAGAAAACGTATATAATAAACTTTTCTAATATATATATTTTGAAAATAACCTATTATACGAGATATGTTACGGTAATTGTGATGAATATTCATGTTCATAATGATATTATGTTATAATACCATATATTATGAATAGACAAATAATACAATTATTATTCTTTTATTATTGAATTACTATTATTATTCAATTAGATAAATAATCTAATCTAAGATGATAATTTACTTGAAATATGTAAAAGACAACCAATGTTGATTGTCCTATAGTGTAACCTACGCTGAATCGGAAGCCTCGAATGGATGGTAGGCGTCGCCTAGTTTTCCCCCGGAAGACGTTGAGGCGGGAATTGATTCTGGTATCCCACCTGACTCCGGGGACTTGGAGCAGGCCCTATCCTCTTGGTTACGAGGATCGTAGCGAACTGCTTGTGCATAGGAAGCCCGACTACCAGGTGTGGAACCTATCGTGGTTTCTAAAAGGTAGGCGCGTTATAAAGACAACAGGCGATACGTGTAAATTTCACAATGTTATTTTAAAAATGTGTTTTAAAAGTAGAACGCTACTTGAAAAAGATATAGAATAAATGGAAATGTGTACTTTTCGTACATATCAAATCAAAAAATTAACCGACACGATTATTATTTATTCAACAATACTGTAATTACTAATGTAGGAATATTTAATAAAAGTACATTAAAAAACAGTGTATGAAATAAAAAGATTTTAAAATATGACCTGTATAATATTCTATATTATAATTAAAATATAATAAATATAACATCATACTCACCCGGACTAGAACTGTTCCAAGGTGGGGAACTTTCCACTGCAGAGAAAGAGGATGCGATTTCACGGGTTTCAAATTCTGGACCTGCAAGCAATAAAATTTATAGGAATATTTTATGATTGTATCATTATAAACAAGGACAAATAACTAACTTTACATTTAATTTCGTAATTAAGTCTTATGCAAAGAAAATATAAACATAACATAAATATTTTATCCACAAGAAAGTAATTCAATAAAAAATGAGTATATTAATATGAACAATATTAATTAACAATGTTGTATAAAAAACATACCACGTATAAAGCGAAAACAAAATATGGAAAACAGATATATACAATAAATAAGACTGACTTGACACACACTTAGTTACAAAAAGTCACATCGAAAATAATGTTCATGATTACACTTTTAATAAGACATTAACCAATTGAACTAAATAACTTTCATACAAAAATGCAGAATAGCATTATGCACATTTAGATGACCATTATGGACTGTTACAACCATTCTTCATTTTTCCCTCCCGTTTCTTAACATGAATAAGTACTGATGGGCAAGTTAAAACGATTCTACCGCGCCATCTTCAAAGCATTCTTTCCTATTTACCTCTCCCTCCCTTCTAAATAATAGCCCGAGGAACCAAGCTAAGATGGGCTAGCTGGATAAGCTGTCAACTTGCAACTCGTCTGATTTTGCAATTAGCAACAAAAGATAGAAAAATGGAAAGATTGAAAACGGGAGAGAGTGGGTGGTGCAAAGACAAGCGCAACTTGCTTAAAATACATTATATTCGGCCACCGAAAGACAGTAATTAGGAAAACACAACTTTGCCTAACTGAACAGTGATTTTGCCTCTTCTTCTATAACATACATCACATTATCACGAGAAAAATATTATAAGTAATGTCAGCTGATAGTGTATTACATCAAGGTTTTCAAAACGGGTGAGCTTCAGTAGTTTTCCCTACTGTAACTGCAAATACATTATGCTGTATTGAAACGAGCTGCAGCTATGGGTAGATTGTAAGTATATATTATACTTAGTAAAAAAGATAGCGCGGACGGGAGCAAATATACCTAGTCTTCTCTATAACATTCAACAGCATACAAGGATGCAAGACACAAGATTATACAAGTGAGAAAAGAAACCAATTTGGCATCAAATCGATTCCGAGTGAGAGAGACACGCACAAAATCGCTAGTCGGAAGAGTCTGCTGTGGGCCGCCCGCCATTTGCAATCATAATAACATATACACAAGAAAACTACGAGAAGATAAAGAAGAGAAAAATCATAGAGGGAAAGCGCACACAGAGAAAAACATCTGTCAAAATAGAGTGGAGATGCAGTAAGAGAAAGAGCACTCTCACTAATATATGTTCTGAAATGATTCCGTATTTTTTACTCTAAAAATTCTCCTGCATTGAGACGAATGAAAGAGCGCCGAGACCACATCTTTACTCAAAGTAATCTATTTCATTTACTCTCTTTAAAACTAACTATCGCTCTCTTACTTTGAACTAATTCTCACAAACTGTGATTAATAATTGAACTCATATAATATTATTAATGTACTCGCACAAAACAAATTTAGTTATACTTCTTTGTTTTTAAGTAGCGTACTTTTCGATGAAATAATTCAACATTGATCCAGTTAAATTGTTGGTAAAAAACATTTAATTAGCCATAAAGGTATAATACCATCTGTGTGTTATTCTAAAATGATGAAATATTACGATAATTTTATATAACCTAAAATGTATCAAATTTTTCTATTTCAGACTATTTACCAGATATCTATATGTATATTTCAGAAATTAAAACTACATAACAATAATTTAGAAACAACTATTTTTTATAATGTTGTAAAAACAATTTAGTAATTAGAAATTTATATTGGACTATCTATATATAATTATAATATCACAAATATACATTTTACAATAAAGTACTTTCACAGTGATAATATTCTTACATAGTAGACCGTCATTCTATTTGATTAAATAATATTTGCAACATAACTTAAAAGGAAGAAAAACAAAATTGATTCCAAGAAATTAAAATAAACACAGATTATATAAATTTATTTTTTAGATAACATTAGAAAACATACCATTAGAAGAATAAATAGAATTAACAAAGAGAAAAATATATGTTTAATAAATCAAACTATTATAAATATATGTAGTATTCAGTCTATCTATTGATGTTCGGATATTATCGGTCGATAACGGATTTGCATTGTGCACAATAGGGGGAAAAAAAGTGTTGCATGACATTAAATTGTACTATAATTTAGTCAAGATAACGATATAATATTAAAATGCATTATTGTAGTCAACCTATAGAAAAGACAACCCAAATACAAATAGCAGAAATCTTTGATCTTTTGAATAAACAGCTAAAAAAATAGGCGGACCAGAAAATTAAAAGATAACTATATAACTTCTAGTCAACTCTCTCTCTCTCTTTCATCCAGTGACTTAAATATATTTTAAAACTGATGATCACCCATTTGATAAAAATCCTTCCCTAAAGAAAATTAGTTCAGTTAATGGTGGTGGAGTGTTGTGTAGCGCATTGTACCTAATTCTGCTATTTCGGAGACGAGAAATTAAATGTACATAAACACACACACCAAGCAAAGAGGCCACAATGTTTTATTGATTATTTTTTCAAGAGCGGAGGAAAAAGTAAAAGGTATTAATTTTTCGATATTTCACGGATTGGAAAATGAAACGCCCCGACCAACGTTATCATCATAAAGTCAACCAGAGGAGTTAGATGGTATGGCTTCATATTAACAGACCTAGCAAGACAGGTAGGATCTTCCAAATTTTCGCAACCTCCCTCGAATCTCAAATCTTCCACTACAGTCCAAGCAAGCATCACAATTTATTTATATGTCTTTCAGTTGAAGCATGTCCCTACAGTGTCAACATGTGCTTGTTTCTAGTGGCTTACAGATAGAGAGTTAAAGCGACTACCTATGTATATCTACAATTATGGCTTTTACACACATATTATAATATTATATGAACAATATTCTAAACACGCTAGTTTATATTATGTATACTAACGTATTGCCTTAACGAGTTGTTGGCTATAAAATCTAAATTATAAACTAAATAAACATAAACAAAACAGATATCCTATACAAGTCACAATTTTTACAGTAAAATAATATAAATTCACAGAAAAAATAAACTCAAATATTATCACTAATGTAACAGTACTTCCAATCACATTTGGTATTAAAGTACAAATTTAATCATAACAACTAAATACTTTCAAAAACTCTATCTAGATTTTAAACAAAATGTAACATTAAAATATTGTAACAGGCATCCCAGCCTTTATGACAAAAGAAATATTATGTTTCATGGAATTAGTTAAAAAACAAGTTAATCTTTTATGATAAAAATCAATCCAGAATCGTATACCGAACAACACAGATTATTGTAAAACTACGTTACACAGATCAAACATAAGGTTGCCACTTTTATTTAAAAAAAAATTTAAATAGACCTAGTACGATAATATTTTTGTGGGAACTGGGAGGTTAACAGATAGAGCCTCTAATTTTTGTGAAGGTTATAGTAATTAAATTAAACAATTTAAATACAATAATACAAAACAAAGTAGTATATTATGTTGAATTGCTTTATTCTAGCTGTTTCAATATCAGAGAAAAGTAGATACTTGTAAACATAATTTACGTTTTCCTGACATGTACAGCAATACACGAAATACGTCACTATAGTATTATGAAAATTATTTTTTCTATGAATTTATAATATTAAATTAACTAATCATCAATAAATAATACGCAGTTATATGTGTATTAATACAAAGATACAAAAAATAGTAAAAGGTAAAATATAATAGATGTTTTAATAATCAATTAATATAATTCTAAAATTTAATATATTATATAAAAAATTAAAATAATTTATCAATTCTAGTAATAGTCGCCAAGTCTGTTATCTATATAGTCTGTCAGATAACAAATACATTTGATTTGTCGTTTTTTGGTCGATTGAAATAAGTATGTATAATTAATAATGAATAGTTACCTGTTATAAAATAGCATAAAATTATTGATCGAAAAGGCTGTTTTTAACACCAGGAATATATATTTCCCTACAGTTGCAAAAAAACAATCATATTTTATACTTCAGACTTTGTAAACATTACATTAAACAAAATTAATAAACACAATTATTGCAATATATTTTTATAAAATTAACATACTATGTATATATTATGTAAAATAAAATATAAACAAAAGTGAACATCAATAGAAATTGAGTACATGTTTGACTTATCTAACCTGTAGGTAAGGAATTTCTGATACAACCATTTTAACTAACTGGTGCCGAGGCTGTTGATTCTACAAACAAAGTTGTTTTTAAGAAAAGATCCACAATTAGTTTATCAATTGTAATAGACCTGTCCATACGTGATTTTTCTTCCAAGCTGCTCTGTGCAAGGCATTAGACTTTACAACAAATGAAGTATTTCCTATCTTTAGCTCTTTCCGCTAGTTCATTGTATTTCGTCAGCTCAAGTTGCTGACGCTTATTATGTAATTCATCAAGTTTGTTTCAAATAGCCATTATCTAATTTTTTTCCTTCTCATTGTTATTTATCTCATCTAGATATCCATAGTATGTAGTATTATCTGCCACTGTCCACACTGCAGACCTGCCAACCTAATGACATAGAAAAGCGGGAAAGTATCCCCTCGGAGTTGGGGCCCAATGGCGAGGCGGAAGCCGAACCTATAGGCGCGCACAGCGCAAAAATGTTCGTTTTGCATGTGGAAATGCATCTAAAATCAATTATATCTACTCTCTCAGATAAATTTTCAAGTATTCTGCACACCTTTCATTACTAAATAATTCCCAATACTGTATATTTTAATGTTATAGACCCATTTGTTATATATACTGTTGTGTTTTTAAATGAATCACAAGATTAGCTCAAACTACTGTTATTAAAAAAACATTAAAAATATCTTTTTAAAGCAATATATTCAAAATGCAAGACATATCTTTACTTTCGCTGGACACACAAGACAGCCTCAAAAAGCAAAACAGTTTGCAGGTCTGCTATTGCCTTTTATTATAATTTATTCAAAATGATTGGTTAAAAACCAGTAGCCAAGCAGAAGCTGCTAATTTGCATTCACTTCAATCATTCATGAATTAACATTACAAAAGTTTAGATTGACTATCTAGGTGTATGTAGGATACCTGGCCCATACCAAGAGGTTTTGTCAAGTTCAACACAAGTCACAAGATGCAAAGTTCCACTCAAAAATAGTGAAAAAAATGTACACATGCCTTTTAGGTTTATTATCTTTGTTGTCTGTGCTGCATTGACACTGAGTTAAAATGTAAACAATCATTCTGATTGGTTCACAGCCCAACAATAAACAATCTTCTTTGTGAGTCAATCCTAGCAACATTATAGACATTCAGTTTGTCAATATTCATAATTACTAGTATATCATTGATAGTGTTGAATTTTTACTATCAAAGTTTGCTCTCTGTAGAAGAAAACAAGGATTTGTCAAATAATTGCGTAAGTATTCAGACCCTGATATTAATATAATTATATTGTCAAAAAAGGTGTTAGCTTTTGTGCAAAAAAGAATAAAATAAAAATATTATGTTAGCTAGAACATATACCTTCACATATGATTTCATAAACCATAAAATTCAAATAATCAAGAATACCTGTCAATCAATAATAACAAAGAGCACATATATGTGAAACAGTTATCTATTTGAAGTATGCATATTGAAAAGAAGTCTTTCTTTTGACTGTATACCTTTGATTATATCTATAAGTTCTTCTATTGGAAAATTATCAGTCAAGAATGCAACATTCATTGTGTTGAGAATCTCAATCAATATGACACTGCTGCTGGTCTTCACCTCCTATCTTCTCGGTGAGCTTGCATTGTAGTACCTACATACGACTATCTGTAAAATGTGAACTAGCCGAAAAACTGCGAACTACCCAAAATAGTGTGAACTAGCCAAAACATTTTTCACAAACGAAACACTAATGCGAACTAACCAAAATATTATTAGGTATAGTAAACTTCA
>JAYRBW010004441.1:0-13773 GCA_036023295.1 Invenusta paracnida | reverse complement strand
AGTAAAAAATAAATATCATAAATGGATTCTACGTATAAAAATTAGTTGAAATGATCTAATTTTGTAACTGCACCCCCGCACTTATATAGAGTGACAACTCTGTGTAACTTTATTTACTCTATGATGTTAAGTATGTATAGGTAAATATATCATGTCATAATTGGAAAATTCATGCACATTTTTTTAGAATAAAGTTTCCTAATCCTCGATAAAAAATGACAATAATTTAGCTGAAACTGTTATTGTATTTAAGTTGAGGGAGACTTCCACTTTAATATTTAATATATCTAATAAGTGAAATATTATATAAAAGACAATGTAGTTGCTAAACTTTCGCTATATAGGCCAAAGGAAAAATGACCATTCATCATAATATTATCTTTTCATATTTTACGAGCAAAAATAATAAAGCGTTCTAAGGTGTTGTAACTCATTAGATTTAAATCAATTTCAGTTAAGTATATCATTTTTTGAATTCGTAAAGAAATGAATTATTGTATTTATGTTTAATTTGTATTCATTTTATTAAATGTATAGCGCATTATCGAATTGATTATTAATTTCTTTCATTAATACTTTTTCAGCTTATTTTAAAATTATTTTAAATTTATAAGCAAATGATAATAATAGTACCAATAATTAGAATGTTAATATAAGAAAATGAGTAAAGGAATGTAGAATACCCTGACACCCAGAATACATGTGCCATATAGCAAGAAAAGGAGCCTAGACAAACTGCAGATGACGGAACAGACGAACAATAATTGGCGATGCAACTGATCAGAAGTTAGCGTGAGAAGGAGCGGAGTTCACACAACCTGCCCGATCTCTGATGGCAATTAGAATGTGACCCTCTTGACTCGACTTGACCGGTCACTACTATCACCCAATGTTCTCACAAAAATCATTCTACTACCAACACTGTTCTGCATCTGGCCTTTGTGTGTACCCTCACTCACTTTCTACGATCCTCTTGTATACGCTATAGCAATCTCAACAGCTGATCTGCTACATTTATAACCACTCAGTCCTCAATTCTCATCATTAAATATGTAAGACAGTTAAAGCGATATAAACACACTATGAAATACAAAACGGACGCTTTAATGAACCCATTTTTTAATGTTTGCTTAGTTTTTTTTTAAAAGAAATTATATTTTGTTTCTATTATCAAAATAGTAATAAATTTTAATATCAAATCTACAACAAAAAGTATAGCCTTATATTTATAAAATAAACAAAGTTCTTATGTAAGCATTTTTTGGCATTTTTCAAAAAAAATTTGAAGTCCAGTGTAATAAGTAATTTAAATAAGTTCTTATTACTCCTATTGCAATCTTATAATATTGTAAAAATTCCTAAAACGTAAAATTAATTTTTCTTAAACATATCCGTTTAGATTTACTAAAAATAATAAGAAAACGTCTAGTAAATTCAATCTAATATATTTTTATATATGTATCACATACTAAAATTCAAATTAAATTGATTTTTAATTCAAATCTATCTATAATTTAAATTGAATTAATGATAATTTACATCACGGAGTAATGACTATAATTAATCTATGCATTCCGTTATGATGTAATATTCTACATATATATAGACTTGCCTGTTTTTTATTTTTATGAAGGACGCAATCAGTCATATTAATATTAATTTAAAAATTAAGTGAGAATTAAGATTCAATATTTACATAAAGCTTTTTGTATATGGAAATAATCTAATTGCATTTGTAATTTTTTATAGTTAAATAATTATTTCAATCTGCATTATCTATGCAGTTTACTGATAATATTCTTTATAAAATTGATTATATCAATGCATTTACTAAATCGTATATATAGGTATATTTTATAAATTGCATATAAATTAAACATATTTCCATAAGCTGTATATATAGTATATATAGATATTAATAACATATTTAATTAAATTAAAATATGTTAATTAAATGATTAGTATTTAAATTAGATGAGATTCAAATTAGGTTAGATTCTAAACTATACGAACAAATGTACCTATAGAATACATCAGGAAATTCTTTTATATACAGGACGGACGGTAAATTCTCAGTCTATGGTAAAATCTATAGAACCGCATATCTATATTTATACAATGATTGGCAATGATGGTTCTCTGTTACATACGATATGTTCTTCAAAATAGTTATTCATTGATTTTACGCTAATCACATTTATGTAATATTGATAATATGTATTTTAGGTCGTATCATTTATCTTAAATTGAACGTCAAATGTCATGCTAAAAAATAAGGTAAAAATAAGTAGTACTAATTATTTTCGTTTTTATAATTTTAAGATCAAATACTTGCATTAAACGTATTTAACGTATATGAGTCGTTGTAAAATAAATATAGTTACATTATATCCAAACCTTATTTAAAATTTTAAAGAACCTTTACGGTATAAGAAATTAGTAGTATCAAACTGTATATGCCCTATAGGGGCATTCTTCTCTATAATCAAGAAGAATTACTCCATTTATCAATACTAAACGCATTACGCTTAAGAAAATATAGTTTAAGTAAAGAAATAAATATGTTTTATAATTACCAAACACAATTTTTAATAGAAAGTAAATTTAAGTTTTGTTTTGCAGATTAGGTATAAATGGACGACAGGAGAAAGATTTATGATTAATAAATTTTCATGTCTCATATTATATATAATGTATAATTTTAATATTTTGATATATATTTATTGTAAAATTGATTAATTTTGGAATGTTATTTTGTTTATATAACTAATATATGTATAATTAAATAAAATTGATAATGCAGATTAGAAAATCGGACCCTATTTTATTCCTAACTGAAACATATTAAGAGTAGTAATCACTCTATATAATAAGAATACGAAGTATGTACTATATGTATATAAACTGAATAATTTATATTTCGTTTAGTCCTAAAAAGTTGTCAATTTATAAATATACAGATAGAATAAAAGGGAAGAATTTGTGAATTAAAATATTATGAACTATAATAAAGATTAATAAAAAACATTTCTTTGCTTTGTAATAACAAGTTGAGAATTACTAATTCCAGCATTCATATAATATTGTTAAGCTCACCACTCATCTTGTAATCTCTCCTATATTAATATACCAACGGAAATGAGATAATAAACAGATGCATTCTCTTGCATTTAACGTATCTTGTGATTAACAAAAGCTTGTCAGCTCGGCAATAACTAGTTAATTACACAGGGCGCTAAATCGGTGTTTAATGAATTAAAACTATAGACCACCAATAAATGGTGGAAACATAAACACAGTCTACAATTGAGACAAGTTTGTTCAATGGAATAAACTCTATGGAAGCGCGTGTGTGGCAGATAATTATTGAACCATTGATAAATAAACAATCAACTCATGATAAAAAAGTTTCTGTGATCAAAGTACCTACATCCTGCCAGAGATAGCGAGTATAAATATTATCCGCTCATTAATTAACATGCAACAAATTAGCATTAACATATACATACATCCATGTCGTAAGGGTTGGTAGATTAGGCAAATTTGCTGAGGTTGATATCAGGGACAAAAGAAATTGGACACACCAATTTGTGGAGTGAGACTGATCTCAAAACTGACCTCTTCCGTCCCATATTGACAGCGGATGTTTACAACAATCTGCGAGCATCATTAACTCGACATACATTAAGCAACCTAACTGCACAGAAAATACGACAACAAAATATCTATATTATATTTCGCCAAAAAAATATTTTTGTGAATGTTTTCTTTTTCTTACGAACACACTCTGTTTTTTTCTTTTTATTTATGACAAAAATACAATAAACAATATTTTTTAATAACATTCGTTACTGATGAACAAGTTTCTAGAAAGGAAAAATCAAACATATTTTTTAATACCGAAAAGAATAAGTTAAAGGGCTTGTATCTGTTTTAATTTTTAAAATACGGAACACTGAATGAATGAAATATAAAAGAATAAGCAGAATATTATAATAAAAAGAAAACACAATTGGAATTCGATTCCATAGCTCAGTGAACATAACTTACACGGGCATTAAGCAAATAAAAATATTGCATAACTCGTATTGCAATGTTTTCCCTGATTAAAAATAATATATATTTATTTTCATGTTGGAGCTTTAAAAATATCCAACCCAAATTACAAATTTAGTCATACACTGTCAAAAACATTTAGTAATTCATTCAAAGGCAATTTTTAATATTCTAATAAATAAAATTGTTTACATTTTTTTGAACATTATATATATTATACATTTAATTCTATGAATATTTAAAATTTTCTTTCACATTTCATAGAAATATTTATACGTTTGGCTTCATTAAAAATATGGCTATTTATTTTAAAAGTTTTCGGCAATAAATTTACTCGGACTCAAATATAGCTAAGTGGTACGTGTAGGTGGTAATGAAAAGTTTATTGTTTTATAATTAATAAAATAGTTCTCCAAAAAAACGTTAACATGTAAAAAAAACCACTTGTAAAGTAAAATAAATTTAATAAAACATCCCGCGAGCTTTCGAATTTAACAAATGCTCATAATGATGGGTACAAAACACAACACAATAAGACACATTATACATGAGAAATAAAAATTACAACACATTTTTCATAAATGCAATGTGCAGAAAGAAAGAGAGAGAACTGGAGAGATAAAGAAAGTTATGTTATGAACGTTATATATATATATATTGAATCATAAAACTGACAATGGTATTTCAAATCATATCAATAGCACTTTACTCGTACATTCCCCTGATTTTACCAACGCTTTGATTATACATCATTGCAGTGATGCTAAAATGCGTAAAATTATTGAATCTGCCTTTATTGGGAAAAATAAAAACATCGCTCTCAATCTCAATTCAGGCTTCTACCATCTAGACCATAGAGTAATTGTACATATAGAGTTTTGACTCATTGATTTCATATGCATCGCGTTGTTCAATTTTGTCAATATAAAATCGTTTTATTTTAATGATTTTGATGTAAATGGGTAGACTAGAAGTAGTGTTAAATAATTTTATCAAATTCATTTTAAGAGCAAATATACATGTTCATACAATTTTAACATACGTAAATTGTCTGTAATATATAATTCATTACCTGTATATCTAAAAACTGTTTTATTTCATAAACGATTTAATTGCTGTGAATTTTTGAAACCTTATTTTGCAAAAGCTTTTGGGTAGACAAATAGTAGTCTACCGCATACAGAACCAATAAGAGTCGAAATTCAATGTATAATTACTCTGTGCTCTAGACTTCGCTACTAGTAAATTAATTATTGGCTCTATTACATAACTTTCATAACATAACTTTCTGTATCTCTCCAGTTCTCTCTCTTTCTTTCTGTACATTGGCATTTGTGAATAATGTTCATGTAATTTTTATTTTTATTTTTATTTCTAATGTATAATGTGTATCATTGTGTTATGTTTTGTACCCATGATTATGAACGTTTGTTAAGTTCAAAAGCTCGCGGGATGTTTTATTAAATTTATTTTACTTTATGAGTGTTTTTTTATATTCAAAAAGGATCAATACTTTTTTCCCCGCATCGTTAACATGTATATTTCTATATTATAGTTTGAAGACTGCCTGACTAATCATTAAATAATAAGAAATATATAAACAAATATATGTATAAAGTTGAGTTACCTTATGTGAAGACGCTATTAGTTTGGAAGATGACAGCGATTTTACTTCGATTAGAAAAGGAAGTGATCAACTAAATGTCTTCTGTAAATAAAGGTAAGTTTATACTATAACATAATGATCTACTGAAATATCTTGAAGAGTGGGATGGATGCTTTTCAGATGCAAATTCCAGTCTTTGAATCTTCGCCTGAGGTAGCAAGCTTAATCAGTTGTCTTCCCTACATTCAGTGATCATATAAGTGTGAATGAATCGCCCCGAAGAGGTACTTCCTCGGTACATGTCGCGCCGCTTCTTATCAGCCAATCAGCTGCTTCCGAGCCAGTATTCGGCACTGTGCTTTCGACTTTTTTGATTGGTAATGATATTTAAGGAGATGTTAGAACTTCTACACCAAATGGTATCCTTATTGTGAAAATATAAGTGGAAAATATAAGTGATAGCTTTTACTTTTTATTAATACCGTTAATAACAGAAGTTTTAGTTACTATTATTAGTGAAAACATTTTAAAAGAAATGTATAGTCGTATTTAAATTAATAGCATTTAATAGTGTTTGAATTTTGAATCAAAAACTGTAATTATTTATATATTTGCATATTTAAATAATAAACTGTTTCAAATGAAAAGTAATTCATTAAATAATTTATTATTATACATAGCTGTTTTCTCAGTTATTTTATTTTAAACAATTGAACTTTTTACAATTGAAATGTATATTTTTTCGTTTGACGTTTACACATTATGATTGATTCGTTTTTTAAAACATTAGATGTAATTGGTATTGAATTTTTCCAAATGGGACATTTCTATAGGTAAAATGACTACAGCTTTTTGTTAAGCAAATCAATGATGTTTTAACTGTGCAATAGTGCAATTTTTGTGATTTCTACATGAAATATAAATAAATCTAAAAGGATCAACATTTGTTTGCTGAAACGAACTTGAAACTCCTATCCTAAACATTTATTAGTGATTCACCGAGGAATATTATCCAGATGGTTTGCATTGATTAATCTTTAAAATATTCCCCCTATTGTTTTTGTATTTAAACTTATAATTAAATGAAACCTTTACACAATTATCTTGGATTGAAAATTGTTACGCAACTTACATCATAACACCAAACATAATAGTATTAATTACTACAATAGTATTCTCAATTATGAAAACAAAAATAACATTTAAGATGCATTTATTAAGATGCTACGTATTCTAATGGTTAATTTCTTTAAACTAAGGGCTAATAATTTGAAATAATATTAATCATTTGAATAATATTCTATGTATGTAATATGAATAATATTATATTTACAAAATATCATCAATTCCTGAGATTTTACAAAATAATTTTTTCTTAGTAAAATGAGCAAAAGAATATAAAAACGAATTATAGGCTGAAGTATGCAATATTCCTGAAAAATACTTTGACCTTTCTATTATTTAGTTACATTGTTGTACGAAAAACAATATGTTGGGCAGTAACAAACATTGAGATTGTATACATAACATGTTACATACTGCTGCTTGCGTACGCTGATTACAACACAAATAACAGTCATATTTTGCTTCCTGTCTCCAAAGAATATTGGTCCGTTATGTGAACTACTATGTGCACTGTTATAGACAGAAGTGCAGGCATCAGGAAGATTGGTCATGACGCTATTAACAGCTGATCGAGTGTAAAAATTCAGTTCACTATGATACCAGACAGAAAGTTCATTCCGGATCTTGATTTAACGTAAAAATTGAATTATAATTAATATGAATATGAATAAAAAATATGCAGAATACAATATTATGGTCTTTAATTTATTTGTAACACATTTAAAAAGGAAATTATAACTGTTCTTTTACATATAAGCTAATGATATAGAATTGCGCTAAAAATTGAATGTTCATAATAATAACAATTATAAGGAAAACTTTAATAAGAACTCTACATACTTATTATAATAGTCAATAGATTCTGATTATTATTAAAAATGTCCATTGTTTATAAAGCGATATTACTAAATAGCGTAATTTGGCTAAGTGTGTATTTGTTTATGAGTCCTGCATATAGAGGTAGGTACAACGCAGAATTGATTATAGTCACATATGCAAATATTTAAAACATGGATTTATAGCCTTCAAATTATTGACAAATATATTTCCATATTCCAGAATTATTATGAAAAATTCTAGATATATATAACATGAAAAATATATTTATACGATATGTGTATATATGGAAGACTGCCTGCCTAATACCAAATGGAATGGATTTGAATCGAATAACTCCTATTATAAAATAATACCAAATTGAAAGTTGAATAATATCTGTTTAAAGTTGAATTATATAGGTATACCTACATACATTTAATAAAATCGAACAATAATAAATTATACCGAATGTAATATCGCTAGATTGGAATAACGTCAGATTAAACACAGAATAAGATATTTTAGTATATACACAATGACAATAAAAAAGTTTATCTGGTTTTAATATCGGAGAGTGTGTTTCAATTCGATGTTATCCCATAGTTCGTAGTTACTCCAATTCTGTATAGTTTTCCAATTCTATGCAATTCCGGTAAGGTATATTAATACTTCATTTAGTATTGCATAAAAAAATTCGCTGTATAGAAAATTTAGATGTCAGGCAAGCATCTCTCACACTTATATGTATATTTTATATGAAAATAAGAGAAGATTATTTATGTTAAATTCATGTTGATTCTGAGAAGCATTGTCAGAATATGTCAAACGAAAGTTTTTCATTCGATGTTATTTTATAAATATTTACGCATATTTCAAAATTGCATTTACAAAAAATAATATATCATAAATATACATTTCGGAGTATGTACAATGGCTAGAATTGAATAATCCATCCATTAAAGGAATTTGAAAGGATTTTGAATAAAACAAAAAGACTGTTTTAAAAAATTATGAACATTTCAATTCATTAATATTCTTAATGCAAGAACGATCGTTTAAATAGAATTCAGGTGATATTCTATTATGATAGCTATAGAGAAGGCTAAATAAAATTTGATTGACAATAAAAATATACTTATCAATTATTTGCTCGATCAATTTTTACTTTGACATTTTCCAAAGAAAAAACCCCGTATTCGCATTTATTTTAATGAATACTTTAAATAACATACACTTTCTACTGTTTAATAAAATTAACTAGGATAAAAGGTTGAAGGCAACTGTTTTGGGAACCATACTAAATTGATCAATTTCAGATAAAAATAGAAAGCGTAACTATATTAATATTTTATTACTTAAAAAAATAGATAAATATAATAATACAAAAAATAAATGTTAAAAATAGAATAATAATAATTATATCACGACTAAAGAATTTGTGTATTGCGCAGATATTATACGTCATAAATTGTGAATTCAAATATGTTATTTAAAAATAACAAAGAAATATCTTTAAATGAATAGCAATTTCTACTTTTATTATATTGATGTAATAATAAAAAAACAAATTTCTGTTACTTTTATGTATTATCAAATATTTTTCAAATATTTTTCGACTTATCACGAACATTTCATTCAAGATGAAGCTATCAGAATACTCCAATGCGCTTTTTAGTAAATCTACTGGTAGCTGAGAAACCCTTTAATAAAAACATGTAAAGCTGCTCCCTCCCTCCATTAACGTTAAATTTTCATGTATAATAATTGAATATATTTAATTGAATATATTATTCCTTCAGTAATATATATTTTTATATATTTTTATAAATATTTAAATGTTTACACTTGATGGGATATTTGTAGGGGACCTATTTTTTTCAAAAATTTAAATTCATATGGACAAATAAAATAAAATGATGCATTTACTTCAAAAATCACTCTAATGATGTCAAGGCAATTTGTATTGAAAAAACAATTTTATTACTTAATTGAAATATTTTTAATATAATATTATTTAATAATATATTATTTATTAAGTATTAATACTTAATAGTATATTTTAATATATCCAATTTAGGTAGGTATGTTACACTTCATAACACAACAAATATTTATCCAGATTTACTAAATGTAAAGCAAATTTATTGTCACGATCAGTGGTACAAATGACGATTATGTATTTTATTATGTATATGTAATATCTCACATTAATTATTAAAAACTTATTATCAAACTTGCATGTACCCTAGCAATACATTATTTGAAAATCTTGTATTCTGAAGGTTTTAGTGTAAAACACTATAATTTAAAAATATATATTATATATATAGTTAATTTCTAAATTCCTGAAATAATTATAATGAACTGACATTGACACGAAAAAACATTATAGCATGAATATTGTGATTAAATCGAAATTTAAAATTGTTAGCAATATTATCTGACTACAAAATAGTTAACAGAATTCCTTTATTGAAATATAAACAAATGCTCACGACTAATTGACTATTTATTGTGTAAATGATATCTCTGAAAATATTTTCAATATGAAAGAGTAAACTATCTATATTATCAGCTGGTCATTGTTTGAGTCACCATTATTGCTAGCATTTTCTATATAATGACAGTATTCGACAGGAACACTACAAAGAGTAACAAAGTAATATTCATAGATCCGATCATTATTAACATCCATCAGGTACGCTTAATAATATTTATTTTGAGCAGAAAATAAAAAAATATCCAATTGGTGTGATCGATACAAAGGATCGGACTGACTGTACAGAAGCAAAGTCTGAGAAATTCTCGGAAAATGGTTTTAGATTTCAGGAAGGGGATTGTAGAGAGATGGCATACAACTAGCGAGTAGGTTAGATTGAAGGTGTCGAATACAGACTAATGTAAAGTGGTACACATGTAGTACTCCTGATGGTTAGGGTGTGTATACTGAAACAATTGTGAGCAATGTAACACAGTGCGTGGTAACTATATCTCTTTAGTTATCTAATTCACATGATGGCGAGATCGAGACATTGTATGCGCCTTCTTTGTGCGTGTGTATATGAGCGTAATTGGTTGTCATTTCAGTGCTATTACAATTCTATAAATCTCAATTGCTGATATTATGCATAATATTATTATTATATATTGTTATTATGATACAATAGTGAAATTGTGTATCCTAGTTTGCAGACGATAAGTCTCTGTTATATATATAATTCAGCAATATATTGGTAAAATACAAAGCCTACAAATTTATAGTCTAATCGTTATGCATGTTTCATTATTCAGTAAAATATGTATATGCATATCATTATCATTTTAACATTAACATTAACATTTTTCGACTTTACAAATAGGGATCATAGAATCTATGATAAGGAAAGAATCGAAGTGGAATTGTTGACCTGAAAGAATTAACGTTAAAATAAGTATACTTGTTAGTCAATTATATATATCAAACTCCCTGATGACCTCACGCTTAGAATTGAATGTTACGATTAAACGTAAAACACTATGCTACTTAGATCTGTTAAATTAAAATAGTTCGATGTTGCAATATAGCATTCCCAGAAATGTACAAAAAATTGAGAGATAGACATTATATATTACAGAAACACTACACAATTTCAGTGATCAATGAATCGATATGGTTTATTTTTCTAAAAAGGAACTTTTTCCGAAAACTGAAACGTGTTAATAAAAACACTTTTAAAAAAATTGTTAGTTAGAAAAACACAGTTAAAAAATTTTAAACAGGACTGATAATATTAAAAATTATTATATTTATTAAAAAGTACAAAAATCTGTTTCATAAACTAAATTTTGTTTTTCTGAAAAATGATACTTTTATATCAGTATGTTTTGCTGATTTCTACTGATTTTATTTTATCCATTGCTTTTAAAATTACGATTTGAATCACAATATGTTTTAAAAATTATATTTGTATATAATTGATAGTATTTTTTTCTTACCATTTAAAAATGCGTAATTTCTATATATCTATTTTTAATAACTTTAATGTGGGCAACATATTATTATTAAGTAAAAGTTGAATATTTATTTATGTTAAAACACGCCAATTATATAAAACTTTATTATTTCAACTGATAAGTATGGAAAATTATCTAAATATTTAAAGAAACAAGTTATTTAGTTTTTAATGAAAAAATGATTTGTCACTATATAATGTGCGCAGCATAATTTTTGAATCTTTCTTTTTTGTTATTGTACGATTAAGTATAAATAAATAATTTTATTCTGTATTATTTTTAGCATAATAAGTATTAAATATGCATTGAATTTAAATTAATTTATATATTTCAGTTATAGCACAGCCATAGAATAGCATATAACAGCTCATAGCATATAGAATACCATTTATTTAACAAAATAAAAGAAATAGTTGTTTGCATTAATGCTGGAAAAGGAAACATTATAGGTACTACACATGATAAAGGTGCTATATTAATTTCGTTATTTTAATAAATAGTTTCGTGTAACTTGTGATCTAATTTAAAGCTATTACCGGTATGGTCAGCATAGGTATACTTTAATTATAATCGGCTTACGAATCATGTTATCATGTTTAAAATACGTTCCTATACTCTTACGATATTTTAGTCAAATATTATACGATTTATTATATTATATATTTCCACAAACAAAACAAAACAATTCAAATAATATAATATAATTAGATGCACACTAGCTGACATATGGTGCTAGTTACATTTTAATACTCAATATAAATAAATTAAATTAATAAATTTGTGAAAATCTATGTTAATATAATGTACCTATTTAAGCTCATAATATAAATATCATACATTTTTTTAAATGGAAAAGACAAATGGTTTGTTAGAGCACTTTATATCTATATTCTGCAGTAAGATCTAATTAATGTAGGGTCAATATCTATAAACATACATAGAGTAGAATGGTACAGACGGAAATTTTCAGAAAGGTTGAACATTTATCCATATGATAAACAAACTCAAGTGAAAAAGTTGGAAAAGGATTTAAATGGACTGACTAATTAAAATTCCTATATGAATGGTGTACACAATTTTTTAGAAAGTATTGATGCTATAGAATATTTTAAATAACTTGAAAGATAAAGCATGCCAACATTTTAAAATTTTTAAATTGGGAATACGATTAAGGTATACAAAATTGGGTCAACGGTTTGTTTCAAAAAATTAATTTAATTTATTGGAATAATCTAAATATAATTTGAATATTTAAACAAAATTATTTTAAGTATTTCAGTAATTAACATTTACTTTGTTTAACAAAGAATGTAGTATTATTAAGAACTAAAGCCCACTACTATAAAAAAATTCGATTTATTTATTGGAAATGCAATGGTTTAAACAACAACGTTGTATTATCTTTGCCTCACAATACAAAGTGTCTCCGAAAAGTAACGTCTATGTACTGTTTTGTGTCATATTTTAACTAAAAAATACGATATTGGAAAATAAAGTATGTCTGTATGTGTTAATATATGTATGTATAGATCAGCATTGAATACTTAACCCAGTATTAAAACACTGAATAATTAACTTACTTCATTAACTTATATAGCATTTTTTAAATATATGTACCTATTGGGATTAAAAAAGTAAATAATATAGTATAAGTAGTAACAAGTATACCTAATCTATCACAATGTTTACTAATTTGTATAAGCGTGCAAATACTTGGATATATTTTGAAAATCACTCGATTTGTACAAAGTGATAATGTTTATAAGTATCGTTATTATTTAACCAATTCATACTCATATTACCAGTACATATTAGCGATTTGTTATTTTAGTAATCTAAAAAAATTGTCATTTTTGTTAATACTTTTATATTAGGCTTCAATAATTGCTTAATAATACAGCAATGTATAGTTTATGGTATTCATAAAATGTAAATCATTAAATATAACCCAAAATGTATTTGGTATATATATAGTTTTGTTCAGTCAAAGACAAATACCTATTTTTATTGTTTTTAACAAAAATATAGCGTGTGTAACGTGTTTATTTTGATTAAATATAAAACGTAGGCTAACATTAAACTAAGGATTTATAAAATTACAGGGAGATACTATATAAAGGGACGATCAACTCTATCTACTTGTGTAAATCGAAACCGTAGGCTGACTTTAATCT
>JAYRBW010004430.1:0-13773 GCA_036023295.1 Invenusta paracnida | reverse complement strand
ATAATTTTTGAAATATACACAAATTATACACAAATATACACAAATTTTGTTTTCCATCTGACGTGGCCACCCTGTATACTGATCGATTTTCTGATCGATATAATGGTCGATTTGCTGATCGATTTACTGATCTATTTGCTGATCATACTGATCGATTTGCTGATCGATTTACTGTGATCATTTCAGGAAGCGGTATTCCGGAGATCAAGACGATCCTGAGCGGCTTCGTGATCCGGGGCTACCTCGGCAAGTGGACCCTTGTCATCAAGTCCATCGGAATGATGCTCAGTGTCTCGGCGGGATTGAGTCTGGGCAAAGAAGGCCCGATGGTTCACATGGCTTCGTGCTGTGGCAATGTCCTCGCTTACTGCTTCCCCAAATACGCCAAGAATGAGGCCAAGCGACGAGAGGTCAGTCCATGTGTCTGTCTGTCTGTCTGTCTGTCTATCTGTCTGTCTTAGAAATAGAAATAGTTCCATTTCTGTCATATATATGTATCATATTTCAATGTTTCTTCGTATAATTAAATTTATTGCTAGGCTATATTAACCAGCTTGGTGGATGAAAAAGTGTCTCTTACAACTCTGGTGTTCGCAGGCTTTTAGTGGACATGTTATTAGTTTTCTGTGAACAGGGGAGAATGAGGATTGCTCGTTATTAGCCTGTTCTGGTATACTGCATGCATACAATTATAGAGTAATAATCCCAAGAGAGTTCACTCAGCGCATTTGAATGTATACATCTATCAAACTTTACAGACAAGGTAATTCGACCGATGTAGATTCCGAATTTAATTTTAGAAATGTTAAAAAAAATTGCCTCCCTGATTTAAGGTAACATACTACTTTATTCCCATGAAAAGTGTTGAGTAGTATATTTTAATAAGAATCCATTTTCAATAAAATTTAAATAAGTCATTCATTCAAAACGAAAATAGTTAAAATAGTTATATTTAAAACACGTGCTATAAAGTAGTAATAATAACGTCATACAAAACCATAAATGTTTGGTCCACCCTATAATGACCAAAGAATATAGGATTGTAAAGAAGGCTCACTCTTTTGATTCAAGCGGAAAATCCACCACTTTGAAACTGCACCAAAAATATAGAAATGTGCGTCAGAATGTCAGCTACAATAGTATTATAATTTATAGGAGTATAGCTTAAATAATAAAAGAGTTTCGATAGCTGCAAATAACAAGTTTTGCCTACATTATTTGGTATTCATAGCCTATATTGCACGGGCACTTTATTTCGTATTCCTACGGCTTAAAAGTAGGCAAAACTAGTTATTTGCCGCTATCAAAAAACTATTTTATTATTCAAGCTATACTCCTATAAATTACATATTCTTATAGCTCTAATTCAGGTGCACAACTCTATATTTTTACTTTTCTTATCAATACTTTATATCATGTACATTTGCCAGTTTAAAATCGATCTTTTATACTGTTTTAGACGTAAATTACCATTACATTGGTGGGAATATAAAATGGCGAACTCTGAATATTTGAACAAACATATTTACGCTTTTTTGACCGAATGAACTCTCTTGGTATTATTACTCTATGGTTTTACGGTACCTAGTTAATCATTTCAAACTTAATAATTCAATACGACTATAGTTATATTGTTTTGATTTCATCTACTGATCGTGTGAAAAAATGTACAGATTTCTTATCGAACAAAATCAGCCCCATTCGTGATAATAAATATCATAATCATATATCGACCTTATTGAAAATTCTTAACAGTAAATCTAGAGTTTTTAATAAATTTTAGATTTCCAATCTGGTTAATAAAGAATCTTTACGTCAAACTAACACCTGCTTTGTGAATACTACTTTGTGATTTGTTTTATTAAAAAATATCAAGCTTTTGTCACGCTAATAAAAATGCTGACAGAAATCATATTAATAATTATCATACCAAATATTATTCAAATATCACTCTTTAGAAACTTATTTCAAGAAATAATGAAAAATTCCTTAATGATTATTTCTTAGCTGAAATTGCTACGCCTTTCTTGGTGGACAATCTTATCTATATTGCCAACAATGCTATTGTGTTTGGTAATTGTTCTTTCATATGAATACTAATCCTCGGCAAAATAGGTAATCGTTTCGGGTTCAGTTGGTCTAAATCGGCCTCAGACAGAAGCTTAAAAAATTCACATTTGTAGCTCGAGTCATTCATTGAACTTTTAATTATTCCGAAGTATGGAATTCGCTGTACATTTACAGCTAACAAATGTTTTGGATGAAAGGATTAAAGATTATAAAATGAAATGAAATGAAATGAAATGAAAAGATTGGATGAAAGGATATATATGCAGGTATATATTTTAATTTGTATTTGTTCATGTTCATGTTCTAAGGTAACGTTTCTTTCAATATACCCTCTTTGTCAATAGTGTAATAACAGATAACATGATATTTACAAACACAAAGAGAAAACACCATTTTTTATGAGAATCTCTACATTATACGTATATTTACTTGTGTTTTACAGAGATATGATTAGTGAGAAACTCGGACTTGATGTGGTATTTATTGACGAATTTATGAGTCAAATTCGTGGATCTCAATTCCTCATTCGAGAAGTGGATCATAGTGAGCTTTGCTATCCACCTTGCATCCTGGATAAAAAGATTGAAATCGAAAATAATCCGATGATGGAAAAGGTGCGATTTTTCAAGTTTATATAAATCATTTATCTTTATTTATGAGAATATGAACACAGCGATTAGTAAGCTGTATATTAAGCATTTATTCTGATTAATAATAATTATATTAGTATACTCTGTATTTTTGAAAATTAATTGATATGTATATTTATTATAATAACGTAATGAATGTAATTGTAATGTATACATTTATTAATTTAGAGTAAATATTATGATTAATTATCAAGAAAACTAAATTATTAATCTAAATTTGATTTAATGTTTTTAAATATTGAAACTGTTGAATTGTTAGTTTCAACATAGAATTCATCTATGTGTATATATATAGAAATAATTCAAGAAAATCGCAATAATCACACCTCCACTATTTGAGTCCATTACTGATGCCGAGGAAATTTAAGACAACGCTGTTTCGCTCATTTGAAAGCTCATCAACTAGCCAAACCCTGAGTAATATATCAAAGTAGTATAGTAGGTATATTTGAAAGCTGGGATTATTGTGAGTTTCTTGCTTTATATTGTTCTGAGCAGAAAGCACTCACTACTTCATATATATAAGAATAATTGATTACTAGTTTATATGTTATACAATTTTAACAAAATCTTTATTTTTAATGAAAGTTACCCATATTACATATATAAAAACATCCCAACGATATTGTAAAGAGCACACTTATTCACATAAAAAACGTACTTACTTTCTTAAAATATAGAATTATTTGTACTTTGTACTTATCATAATATTATTACAATTATCTACTACATTATATCAACTGTATTTTCTATAAAACTAAAAAGGAAAGCTACTAAAATCTTGTTTACGAGTAATGAAGTAAAAAGTTCCATACAGTTGTTTATACAGTTTAGTAGATTTTACGGTTAGTAAATTAAAAACATTATATTAGCTATATAATAAGACTATGATATGGATTTATAATGTATAATGGTGTATTGGTTCCATTATTAATTCTACTATTCAAAATGTATTCGCACACGTCTTTGAAAATAATTAGCAGTAAATTATTAGAAGAAGACTTTTTTATATTGTCAGATGATGCAAGATTATGCTGAAAAAATGAAAACGAATGAAACTGATACTAAGAAGTTTCCCGTTATATTTTCGATGATGGGGTCCGGTGGAGGTTTATTTCGACTCAACGAAGATGGTACTGCTTCTATGGTTAGCGGGGTGGCTCTGGCAGGGAAAAGTTTCCTAGGTCTTGCCAAGTGTCTCTTAGGAACTGCGGTAAGCATTTGACATATTACTTAGATTACTATGTAGAATTTCAATAAAATTAACTCTAAAACTAATATTGCAATAAATTAGAGACTAATTGCCACCTCATATTGTTATGAATTATATTAACTGAACATTTAAATATGAAAAATAGCCTTCATAACTCATCCCCTAGCTAATATGTAGCTGTAAACATAGCTGTTAATCAGCAATGCCTAAAATATCTCAGTTATATCTAATAATTTCATAGATATATTTGAAATGCATGTTATCTTAATATAAATACGATCTATTATCCTATCATTCAAATTTTAAAGCAAGAAGATAACCCATCCAATGATACTTTTCATCTGCCTAAATTTTTGACGTTTAACGTCATAGTTATTTCCCCATTATATGTTTAACATCATCATACATCAATACACATCAATATAAGTCAATATAAGTCAACATACGAGTTAGTATGTCATTATACGTCATCATAGACAATATACTACATTATAAAATGGTTTTATAAGTTACCATATATCAATATGCGTCATGATTTATCATGATACATCAATGCATAAACGTCAATATACAACATTATACGTCATTATACGTAAATGTATCACAATATATGTGATTTAACATAACCATAAGTTAATATATGTCATAATTCGTCAATATACGTCATGATATGTCATTATAAGTCATCATAATAGTCCAATAGAGCTGATAGAAGTGTGCAGTAAAGTACCAATTTTATTACTGAAAAGAATATTTTCGAGAGTACCGATGAAGAGAAAATTTATATATGTAAAATTCCCATTAAATACATACATATCAATATTTATGTCAAACTAGAGCTTATTTCAATAAAAAAATTAAATATGAGTATACAAAACTCAAATAAAATGTATAACAATTATTGGACAATTTTATGTACACTTTGGTTAAATTTGGTTAAATATGAAAACCACATTCCCATTCTTGATTTGTAATATACATAATATTACAAATTTTAACCTATCCCACTAAATAAGAAATTTTTAATTCAAATAATAATGTGTAGTATCTTACTATAAGTATATAAGGAGAAATTAAAATGAACAACAATAAATTTGTAATGTATTTCCAAAGAACAATATATCTTTATCGATGGTACGAATGGATGAATATATTTCATGCTCACCTCATATTAACTTCTATTCATTAGCTATTTTAATTTTCTTTTAATTTTTAACTGTAATAATGCTATTATTATATTATTACTATTTAATGCTTTCATTCATTATGGATCAGCACCACATTTTTAGGAAATGTTGTTCTCTTCTTTTATAACTTCACTTTCGGTTTATTATTTTACTTACAAAAAATAATACAATCTACTACGTCCTATCAGTACTTTTTATTATGTACAAGAACTATGTTAGTGTGTTTTTATTTATTTACAACAACTTGTGAAGTTAACCCAAATTATATTGGATTAATTTCAATTATTATATTTTTCCCTTATTTATGCTGTACGAAACTACAAATTTACCTTTAATAAATAATTTGTAATTAAAAGTATTAAACATTAAAATGCAAACAGTATATACATATTCAAAAATTATACACTCCGAAAGTGTCTTATAGATTTAACCTTTTAAACTTTTTTTATGACCTTAAAAATGCCCTTTGATGAATCAATATTATCTGTAGTTGTACATATTACTGACTCACATTTCCCATTCTACTAAAATATTATGCACATTACTTCGCGTTGATATTTATTACCAAAGATGCAATATTCGAGTAAATGTAAATTGACTTAACATTTCTTTATAAACAAGGGAACGTAATATAAAATTGTAATATATTTTATTATTTTGATTTTCAAAATTTGCTGTGTGTGTTATAAATACATTAATTCTAGCCGTTCATTAAACATTCATAAAGTATGTTATTTTATTAAAAGAAATTTCCGTATATGTATTGTAATGTTGCCAATGATTTTACATTGTTATAATTAATTTTCGGTAAGACCAAAACTTATTTTTGAAGTGTACTCTTCAATATTTAAATAATAAATTTGTATTTATACAAACTTATTATTTCCTTTACATTCTGCAATTCAGTAGAATTTTCAAGTTAAAAAATAACTTTATTACACTCACGCTATATTACACGTACATTTATTTCAGTATAGTATATATAAATGCCTGGCTAAAATTGTAAGCTAATGCTAAGCGTCTAAATGCATAACATTTTGTGCATACTTCGTTTATCCAATTGTTTTCAGAAATATCCGGAAATTTGTGATCTCGCTAGAAAAGGCAAACGGAACAACATCGACACCGAAGTTTGGGAGATACTACAAACGGATGAGAAGTCTCCTTATGGAAAGTACCCCGCAGATCTTCCGATATTCCCGTTTGGAAAGGCCGTTGACAACGACCGACCGCTTTCCGAATTCGCGAAAGAGGACGTGGCAGCTGCCTTGGTATCGCTGACTACGACAAACATCTTGTTTTCCGCTATTTCGATGATGCCATTATTAGGAACTAATCGGGCAAGTTAAAACTATTCAATGATTAACGTAGTGAGCGTTTGCTCACCCAATCCAATACTTTCCAATTGGATATAGCTATTGTAAATAAAATCTTATTTTATGTCCAGCTAAATAATGCAATATAAATATGCTAATAAACTCTTATTTTCGTGTTTTCACTATAGCACTCAAAAATAGCTAGGAAGTATTAATTAATTATTTATTCAATAAAAAAAATTATCTAAAATACTCGAAAACTCTCTGAAACATTCGTTCAAGACGACTTACTTTAAATTTTCAGTAAAAATTATTATAAAAGTGAAATTTGTTCATTAAATATTCTTCCTTGTTTTGTATTATTAACATTTTATTGATAATTATCAATTATTCATCATTTGCTCTATATGCAACATGTCCTACAATTACAATCAAAATCATTGTATTTTATTGAAAACTTATCTAAATAAGTAGTTTATAATTAGTGATAATATTTAGCTAACTGTATTTTTCGACCAGCTATTAATTAACAAATAATTCTAAAATAAACTTAAAGTCTGTCCTATTCTTTGTTATCGCACAAAATGTATGCAATGACAAATAAAGACGTTATATTTACAATATATATAATTTAAATTCTTTGAGGTGGTGACTTGGTTGTATTGGACTTAATTTTCAGAATAAATATGAATTGAAACTTTGTCTATTCATGTCTCTTCTTGTTTAATATTAAATATTTTTAATAATCTGATTTCTATTTACAATAGATCCATTCTCACAAAAACCAGTCGCTTATCGGCAATTTTCAAAAGCGATTTTATTTAATATAATTGTGTTCTACTCATTCACACAATTATTTTGATACTAAATTTATACTTCTAGACCTAATATTTTCAGAATTCTGTTAATTTAAAAAAATTCAAAAATAATATACAAACTGAGAAAAACGATTTGAAAATTTTGAAAAATAGCACTATTAAAGAATGTTCCGTTATATTAAGCCCCTGCACTAGTGGGCCCCCCTCCCGCATTTTATTCTGTGAGTTTTCAATTTTGAAAAAAGCAGCATTATGAGCTACCTTTAACTTTTAACGCTGTGAATAAATAAATTATGCCGACAAGTGACTCATGGTTTTGTGAGAATAATATGATAGTTTTATAATTACATAATGTGCACATTTAATGTCACCCTTATATCAGATCTATATGGGTGGCAATTTGACCCAAGATGAGGTTTTTCGAAAGGAGGCTGCTATATTTACCCAGTTTTTCTCATTCATGGCGGGCACAATTCATATCGATTTCATGAGGACAGGGCACACCGGAGCTGTTGGAGCAATGCTGTCTAATCCTGGAGAGGAAATGAACTATATGACACAGATTTAGTTAGAAGATGGATCAATAAGTTTCCTATGCTGTTTGCACTATGTATATACATAGAGTGTATTAATCAGTAAATTATTGTAAATTTATTTTGCAAAATAATTAAGAAAATCGTGTTTTTGTAACTTTACGTTATCAACGATGTTTTAATAATAATAAAAGAAAAAGTTTTTGATTTATCTATAAAATGTCCTTATTTTTGGTAATAATTATATTATCTGCTTCCTTTACGTTCTAATATGCATTTGGTTATGTACATTTTTTAATAAGATATAAAAAATTGTAATTTTATGTGTATATTTAGAAAAAAAAATCTATTGAATATAGTTTTTTTTTTAATAAGAAACAAATCAATTTTTATTCTAATAATATTTAATCTAAAAATATATATTAAACGTAGCATGTGACAAATTATATACGAGTACATATTTTTATAAGCATATTTTTATTTAATACAATCTAATTAGAATTGCTTTTTAACGCTACTCTGAATTAGAATCGTTTTTAGAATTAGGTTAAAAATATAATTATTACGTAATAGTACTACGACAAGCAGTATATGTATGTTAGTTTATATATATGTATGTAGGTGTGTGTGTGTGTGTCACGCTCATTAAGTTCAATAAGTAATATACTCTATACGGTCATCTGTTACTGAAAAAATGAATGAAGTAAATTTAATGTTATGTTTTGTGTTATGTTGTGTTGTGTTGTAAAACTTTTTTTCTGAATATCGTGGATGCAAATATATTAAAAATGTAGGATTACAGTTGGTTGAATCACTTTTTGATTCAGCACATTTATATAATTGCAAATATTTTAATTTGATTTTACGTAAGATGAAGAAAACTTTGTCATTTAAAGTTTAAAATAAAAAACAATTCAAATATTTTAGTAAAATATTATTGGTGAACGAAAACTGATTATATTTAGAATTAAAGAAAATGTGTTTCGTAATGTAAAAACACGGAAGTGTAACATAAAAACATATATAGATTCAGAAAGTCAGAAAGTGTATACCTAGGTATACACAAAATATAGATGTGAACATTATAGAGCCCTCTTCTAGAAATTATACTCAACTAATAAATGACATTTAAATAATCGGAAATATTTTGAACCTTAGCGAATATATTTATTATAAATAGATTACATATAATCACTTAACTACAACTGTTATAGATTTTTAGAGTCCAGATTTTTGTAGTTTACTTATATCATACGATGACAATCATAAGATTTACGTGATAACTTATTGTAATTTAATCTGCATTTAAATTTAAATAAAACATATATTTCAAAATACACAACCATTTATCTCACTATATACACATGTTTATGTCATTCTCATTGAATTAGGCAAATTCATATGGGAATATCCTCAATTATTTATAAATTAGCTAGATAAACGTGTGTGAATAAATAAATATATGTATATAGATATTTATTTAGTTTTAACTTACTACGCGACCAATATTAATTTTGATCTCATTCCAATTGTAAAAAACACAAGAAAATGCTTATTAAGTCAATTTCTAAATACATAGAACTATGGATGAACTACAAGGTTACGCATGTGAATATCAATTATCTCATTTACGACAGCATTTCCTAAAAGAATAATAATAATAATAAGGTAGACACCCCAGATACAGAATAAGTGAAAAAGAAAATAACACACATTCAAGAAACAAATAGGATTAGAAGACAATGAGGAATGCAGGCTGTGCAGACTGGAACCAGAATCTGTTGAACATGTCTTTACTCACTACCATGTTGTAGAAGTCTTCAGAAGTAGATTCGGAATTTACAACACAAGAGCGCCTCTAAAGAACCAGACTGAAGCCATCAAGTCTTTAAATAACCCCAGACCTTGTCGAAAATGCCTTGGAACGCACGTGGGAATCAAAATAAAGATAATAATAGCGAACATAAATTATGTAATCTTTCATTCTGAGTACAGTTATTAAATTTTATTCAGTAAATAGCTATAATATATTCATATGCATTTGTATTTGTATTTGCACAACGTGTGTTACAAAGTTGTACAAAATAATTGCATATTCAGTTCAGAAAATATATCATGAACAGAGTGTGCTGCATTACCTCTATTTCTCCCGCAAACATGACGTTATGTGTGAATGAGATATAATCTGCAAGTCATATTGTGTCATGATGGTAAAGTCAGTTCGAGTGGTAATATTTGAGATTTTAAAATTTCTCAAAAATAACACTTTTTAGATGGAAACTGGAAACAAAGAAACTGGTAAATCTAACACTGCAACAACAATCCGAATGTACTGTAATGGTATTTTTCAATATGATACTCATTAAACTCAATTTAACAAATATTAGTAGAGTGCTCAAAAATTGGTTAGAAAAAAAGCTAATACAAACATTGCACTAATTTATGTATCGATTTTATTTTTGTCTCAGATCATAAATATTTGAACAAGTTTCCAATATTTAATCTACCTTTGAATAAAACCTTAATCCTAACATTGTCTGAGCTGCAATAAAATAAAATATTATTATATATTTCTTAAATGTAAGAAAACATTTACCATTTTTTAATACGCTGACGTTATGAAAGATATATATGTGACCTTTTTATCTATCGACATATATCTGATGTAAATATATAATTTTAATGGCAGATAAACTCTATTCAAGTAAAAATAGAATATGTTCTATTTATAATTCATATTCGTGAGGCATCTGTGTATTTACTCTGTATCCATAACATCATGTATTATTCATTGTACTGAAGAAAATGAAAATCGCATTTCTTTAAATAAAGATAACATTTAACATGTAACATGTATATCTGTATATAAATATATAATATTTACATAACTTAATAACCCACAACACTGTACATTTCGTTTTATTATAGACATAGTTTTATGTTGCAACATAACTTCCTTAATTATATCTGATTTTAGTTGAATATATTCCAAACATTTCACTTTCTTGCTCCTATATACGTACATATATATTCATTTAAACAAACATTTTTTATTTACAACGGTAGTTCTAAAACATATATAAATTCAAAATAATAATTTGTACTATAATAAAACAATAAATCTCCAAATTACGTAGTCACTCAACATATATTAAAATTACAATTTAAAATTACTTTATATTCAGTAAATGATATGTATTGATGTCGAACATAACTTTGCACTGCAACCGCAGTTGTTTTTTCGCGATTTGGTGACAATTATGCCATTTTTGTTGCGTGCACATCTACATCACTGTATGTATTTCGTAATTAGCACTTAGTAATATATGTAGTAGGGCACTAGTTAATTAAAAATCAGTGATAGAGATATCTCCACATGAATAACGTATGTAAAAATTGATTGAGTCTATATTTCCATTTCCTAACTTTAAATGTTATTAGATTTAATGCACGTTTTTTTATATTTTAAAGAAGTATGTTACATATGAGAAAAATAAATACTAATTCGCTATCGTATCTTCCGATAATCAAAATTTGGAATTTTAATGTTACATTTGTTAAAAACAATATCAAAATTTGATAGTGAAAACCTCACAAGTATAAGATGCCCCATTACTTTAACGAGAATCCTTATGATAATATATAATGAAAACGTACACCACAGTAGCGGTGTATTTGCATCAAAACGCTTGAATTTTATTCACAATACAGCTCCCTTGAATCTTATCTGAAGCACACTTCAGATGATTAAAGTTTGAAGCCAGTATTGAATATTTTTCATACACCCAGAACAGGTGTCTACACATTGTACAGGGTGGTTCGTAATTAAGATCGTTTATTGAAACATATTTAACAGTAATAGTCTATGTGCAAATATTGTGTCCATAGTTTATCTACGAATATTGTGCCCATCTGCGTTAATTACAGGGCTAAGAAACGAACTTAATTTCGGAATATAGTACTAACTATTACTGTTGAATATGTTTCAATAAACGATCTTAATTGCGAACCATCCTATATAATCTACATTGAGTCAAAATGTTACTTGTATCTTCTCGAACTTTATTTGAAAAGAACTCCAATCAACTACATCAAAGAACGCTATAAGAAAACGGTAACCAGACCATTGTGCTGGAGTTCACGAAGGATTTAGAAATTTGTGAGAAGAACAACACATTTCTTCTTACATTTAGAGGAGGTTAATGCTAGAAATAAAAAAGTGACTTCAAACATTTTGTATTTAAAATAAAAAGAGAGGTGAAGACGAATATCCTTTCAATAACCCATAACACAATATACGGTGTATATCGACACATTCTGATGACTTATCCTAAAATTCTTGAAAATATTGGGTGCACAATGATTGGGTTAATATATTTACTAATTAATATCATATTTATTTATTATTAAAATAAAATATTAATTAATTAAATAAATAAACTATTTTATGCTCCTCTTTGGTTGTTAAAAATAATCAAGTAAATTCTGTTGAGTGCACATACAGCTAGTTTAAAATCTTATATCTAAGGTATTAAAGTATATGTATTAACTAATTGTCACGCTTTTCTAAACATTATCTCAAAGCGTAGTATTTATTTGTCAAACAAAACTGTAGATATAATTTTATATACCATATTTTTAAAATCATTTCGCTTGAACTGGTCGATGTAAAACGTTTGCACCACTCGTGATTTCAACTCGAGCTTTGCCCTCACATGAATGTTTGAATTAGTATACCTTCCATTATGCAATACTCTCATGTTTATATAAACTTATATAATATTCTTATCATAAATACTTTTAATCAACTTGAGACGTGGATTAACTTGGATTGTTGACCTTAAGATATAATACCCTTGGTAAATAATATATATAATATGAAATGAAAACGAGTAACAATCATTTCTTAATATATTATTAGATTCATATTACAAGTACACATTAAGTATGTGTAGTATAAGTTAAAAACACACTTATCGTAATAATGGACTATTTTATTTGAATTAAAGAAACACGATTGCAAGGGGTTAGCATAAGTTAAAATGTCCAAACCATAGAGTAATTATGGTAATTAATTAATTTATACTTTATAGTCAAATCTTTGTACTGCTACTAACAAACGGATTGAACTGTCATTGTAGCCTGTAAAAGATACTAAATGTGTTAGTTCAAAACTATGTGAATAAGTACTACTTATAAAAATGAATAGAAGCACTACTTACATATTATTGTGTAAAAAAATCGTTTTTACATTGTGAAGACATTGTGAAATATGTAATAAAAATACAGTTAGAATTGAAATAGATTTACGTTAAAATTGGCAAAGAATTAAAGAGCAACTTTTGTTTTCTATTTTGCCTCCAAGAATTACTATTTATCTAAAAAATATGTGTTGATTGTTTTGTATGTTCCACATATTGAAATAAACTGAAGAAGTTGTAATTCCTCGAAACGTCGGAGGAACTAATTAAAAAGATTCTTAAAATCAATTTCTTTACATAATTGTCAAGATGTAGTTAAAATTTCATGATATGTTGATAAATACAAATAAACTATTAAAACAAATGTTTCAACTAAGATTTTAAATTCAAATTTAGAATGTCTTTATGTATTCTACTTCTTCATAATTTGTAACTTTAACTCATCAATATTGGGTTTATTTCAGGGGAAGAATGGGGAGTGGGAGTAACCTAGCCCTCCACCACCCCCCACCCCCCCTCCACGACCCCTCTCCACCACTCCCCTCCACCACCACCCTCCTCCACAACCCCCCTCCACCACTCCCTCTCCACCACTCCCCCTCCACCACCATCCTCCACCACCGCTCTCCACCACCACCCCTCTCACCACCACCCTTCTTCACCACCACCCTTCTTCACCACCCCCCTCCACCACTCCCTCTCCACCACCACCCCTCTCACCACCACCCTTCTTCACCACCCCCCTCCACCACTCCCTCTCCACCACCACCCCTCTCACCACCACC